>BLKR01003111.1:0-160650 GCA_011170035.1 Teleogryllus occipitalis
TAGTTCTATAGTTGGATGTGTCGTACCCCCATTAGGCCGTAGGCCAGCGGCGGACCCCAGCTTAGTTTCCACTTTCTCGCTACGGAGTTGAGAGAAAGTTATGTGATGCTGCGCAGTGAGTGAAATGAAGAGTACTGCATGTAAAAACCGAGTAATTTTGATTAATATAAAAATATTATATTTAATTTTATTATATAGCTACCGCTACCGCTACCGCGGTAGAGAGAGAGTTATGTAATGCTGCGGAAAAAACGGCGAATTTTCGGTAGAAAAACTCTTATTACAGGGCCCAAGTAACGAAAAAGTTGATAAATCCAGCTACTAAATTTAGGGGGAAAATCCTCTATCACGTAGTGTAACCAGAATCCATGATTTGTAGGTCCTCGATATCCGAAATATCTTTTGACGTCAATACGTGTGTCTGTCTGTATCTGTCCGACTGTCCGTCCGTCCGTGGTCAATGCTAGCGCCTAAATTGTTCAGTTGATTTTCTCCAAAATTGATATTCCCCAATCGATGCAAGGGCCCCTTGCATTTGAAACCGATATTTTAATTTTGGGGGAACTTTACATGAAGACGCCTGAGACAATTATTAAATTTTGTTGTTGGATAGTGTAAAGAACGTTTAAGAAAATGGCGCTAATCACGTTTTCGTTGAAAACTCTCATTTTCGAAAATTCAAAAGTTCAATATTTTGTGGCGTCTTCTTACAACTACAGTTATGAAGATTTTTTCCCTTAATGAGATCCGTTCCTTACAGATAGATTTTGAAGTATGGTCATGCACTGTTTTTCGAAAATCTGAGTACTTTTCGTGTAACTTTGTGTGAAAATAGAACAGCAAAGTTCGTGCTGCTTTAGTACTACTAGTTTATTCTACCTTGGTTTAGGTAAAGATATACTGTTTCATGTTTTAAGACTTTTATTATTGGAATTTTTCTGAACTTTTAATGATAGTTTCGTCTCTCAACGCTTATCAGGTGTTTACCAAAATATTCAAACCCCAATTATTATGCCATGCGTAATCACATCGAGGAAACTAGCGTTTCCTTAGGCCTTGGTCTGCCCACAAACACGTCGCAACTTTATTTTATTGTGTCGTTGCAGATAGCAGTTGTACAGTTACAGATACAAAGTAAATGTTGGATTATACTTGGGTTTTTGTAACGAGGCATCTGAGGGTAGTATCTCCAAGATGGAATATGGTACGGCTTATCGCGTCTTCCTCCGTCGTGTCGCTAGAGTCGCTTGATATGCAGCACTGCTTGATACGGTCGCGATCATGCGGCATCTTTCGTCAGGGCCGAAAAAGACGCAAAAAGTCGTGCCGTATTCCATCTTGGAGATACTCCCCACACATGCCACGTTAGAAAAACTCAAGTATAGTTCTTTAAAAAAGTGGGCGTGGCCGTCTGTGCCGCTACCGAGAAGACTCTCTATATAATACTGATCCTATATAAATCTCTCTATATTATAGTCTCTCTAATAAATCTCGCCATATAATACTGATCTATATAAATCTCTCTATATTATAGTCTCTCTAATAAATCTCTCCATATAATACTGATCTATATAAATCTCTCTATATTATAGTCTCTCTAATAAATCTCTCCATATAACACTGATCTATATAAATTTCTCTATATTATAGTCTCTCTAATAAATCTCTCTATATTATAGTCTCTCTAATAAATCTCTCCATATAATACTGATCTATATAAATCTCTCTATATTATAGTCTCTCTAATAAATCTCTCCATATAATACTGATCTATATAAATCTCTCTATATTATAGTCTCTCTAATAAATCTCTCCATATAATACTGATCTATATAAATCTCTCTATATTATAGTCTCTCTAATAAATCTCTCCATATAATACTGATCTATATAAATCTCTCTATATTATAGTCTCTCTAATAAATCTCTCCATATAATACTGATCTATATAAATCTCTCTATATTATAGTCTCTCTAATAAATCTCTCCATATAATACTGATCTATATAAATCTCTCTATATTATAGTCTCTCTAATAAATCTCTCCATATAATACTGATCTATATAAATCTCTCTATATTATAGTCTCTCTAATAAATCTCCATATAATACTGATCTATATAAATCTCTCTATATTATAGTCTCTCTAATAAATCTCTCCATATAATACTGATCTATATAAATCTCTCTATATTATAGTCTCTCTAATAAATCTCTCCATATAATACTGATCTATATAAATCTCTCTATATTATAG
This sequence comes from Teleogryllus occipitalis, assembly GCA_011170035.1. Taxonomy (NCBI): domain Eukaryota; kingdom Metazoa; phylum Arthropoda; class Insecta; order Orthoptera; family Gryllidae; genus Teleogryllus; species Teleogryllus occipitalis. The sequence continues at coordinate 2,258 of BLKR01003111.1, forward strand.
TCTCTAATAAATCTCTCCATATAATACTGATCTATATAAATCTCTCTATATTATAGTCTCTCTAATAAATCTCTCCATATAATACTGATCTCTATAAATCTCTCTATATTATAGTCTCTCTAATAAATCTCTCCATATAATACTGATCTATATAAATCTCTCTATATTATAGTCTCTCTAATAAATCTCTCCATATAATACTGATCTATATAAATCTCTCTAAATTATAGTCTCTCTAATAAGTCTCTCCATATAATACTGATCTATATAAATCTCTCTATATTATAGTCTCTCTAATAAATCTCTCCATATAATACTGATCTATATAAATCTATATTAGTCTCTCTAATAAATCTCTCCATATAATACTGATCTATATAAATCTCTCTATATTATAGTCTCTCTAATAAATCTCTCCATATAATACTTATCTATATAAATCTCTCCATATTATAGTCTCTCTAATAAATCTCTCCATATAATACTGATCTATATAAATCTGATTTAATACGCTCTGGTGAAGACCACAAGAACAGAAAATGTTCAAAATAATTGTGCCCTTTCCACACCTCAAAATCAGGAATTATTTGAAACGAAAACTAGCAGAAAATGATTGTATTGTATTGTTAAAATGCACATATGTTGTTGAACGTACAAAATATTTATTTTGCAAAAATTATTCTGTGGTTTGCCATTCACCCCCTCCCCCACTAGTGTTCTCTGGATCCCGGAATGTACTAAATAAGCGACAAAGTTTTTATTGTCGGCAATCTTTAATCAAAATGGGGACCTGGGTTTAAGTAGTACTTTCCGCAGAGACGTGCTCAATAATTCTATGTTTGTGGCATTAAAATGATACATTTAAATAGGTCATTGATTCTATGGTTATTCATTCAGGTACATATTGATGCACGTTTGCTATTACACAAAGGAGGGTATTTTGGTGTCTCACCCGAAAGCTACTTTAATTTACTATTTAAAGCACAACTTCATTATAGACCTCATTGTTTTGTTTCCTATGGATATCTTCTCAGAAACAATTCAAGTGGATGGAGATTTCGTCAGGTACGTATGCGTTCTTGAATTATAATGCTTTCTTTGTTTGCAGTGGCGAGGCATGTAGTCATTGATAGATCCACGTCAATGAAGCTGGATGACACACTTTAGCAGAACACAAAGAAAATTAGCTCATAATTTTAGGCTAATTAAATGCCATATTCCCAGATATTAGGTTCGTGTAGTTTTCTCAAAAATCAGTGTTCAGCCAGCTTTAGGCTAAAGCCAGCTGACACAACAACGGTTGGGTTGTATTTTTGCAACATGTTTTGCTAAAGTTGATGAGCACTTAATTCAAGAATTAACGAATTCAAAAGGGGCGCGTCAACTTCTTAAGTGATTAATCCCGTAAGTGTAATGCATGTTTTTTCCTCGAGAGGTGGCGGTGACCTTCCCTCCCACTAACAGGGTTTTCCTAACCAGGTATCTCCCACCAGCAGGGCACCACCCCAGCCAGGATAAGCTTTATGCTCCCGGCATACTTGTGTGTAAGGGATGAGGACAAGAAAGAGGGAAGATCGCGCGGGGTCGGTGGCCCGTTTGTTGGGGTCTGCTTCGGGATTCGCCAGGTATTGATCGGAGAAACTACGGAAAACTGCCGATCAAAGTAGCCAGCCGATAGAATTATCCTCCAGTCAGCGTCTGAACTCAATCTAGCTGTCTAGCTAATCGAAAATCCTGCCAACATCGGGACTCGAACCAAGGACTTCCCGGTCACAGGCACTGCAGTGATATCAGTTGATGCTCTGAGCCACCTCTCCCGGGAGGATGTTTAGAAGTATTTACATATGGGAAATGCTGAAATGGCAGCGACTAATCAGTCGATTGCAGGCCCATTTCCACGTGTGTGTGCAGAAGGGATGTGTTTTCTTACGGAATAAGTAATAGTCATAATTAGAAACCGGAAAAATATGTAGTATGAAATGTCAAAATATGTACATAATTATGTAATTAAAACAGTAAGAATATGTAAAATAGGATAATATATATAACATTAAACTACACTAATTGTAAAACATATTTACTAAATACGAAATTACATTCATAAAAATGTCCTAAACAAAGTTTTAAAATCTTTTGGACAGCACAAGTTGATGCTCACGTTTTAAAAATGTTTTGGAGAGCACAATTTGATTCACACTTTGCACCACACGACTTAGCCTTCAGTAATAAAGCTTCATCTATTGCTATCCAGGTCCTTAGTTCAGCAGACAGACCAGGCGCAATAGACGCATGGTACAAAACAGACGATGTCTACGACCTTCTCATGAAAGTAAGACACATGGGCGATCACCAAAGTTCTTGGAAATTGAGGTTAAAGATGACGAAATGCAGCGTTGGTGATATTTTTCATGCCTAAAGGCGAAAATGATCTCAGTCGCTAACGAACACAACCCCCACTGAGATAACTGAAACAGGCGCGCCGGACTGTGAGAATATCCGACCGCGTCTTCACGTAACGCACCTCGAGTCGATAGTACTAAGTAATTATGTAGGAAAAATTCTGATTATTGTGAAAATATTTCACTTCATAAAAAATGTGTAATAAAATTGAAGAAAATTGATAAAATAAAAAAAATATTTTGTGAAAATGGCAAAATATGTAATATAGTACTAAATATGTAAAACTATATAACAAAAACGTTGGATTTGTTAGGACCACGGCGATTCGCCAAGATTACAGTTTTGTGAATGGAAAGTAGAAAGACAAAAAATATGTAATTACATAAAAATCCGGTCCATAGTCTTAATGAATGAATTTCAGTTTCGCCGTATTACCAAGATTTCTAAAGCATTTTAATTTTGCTTTAAGGAAGTCCAGGAGTATTTTTTAATGAAAAATATATCAGAAAAATGAACTTAATTTTGAGCATTTAAAAAACAGAAAACCCTAAAATATAGGGTCTCCTCCCTGCTCGTATCTTCAGATGTTGAGCAAATCTAGCTCAAAAATGCTATGCCTCTCCATTGCTTTTTTGATTTGTATATTAGTTGCATCAACCAAAGATTCTTAGCGACCATTAATTATTTTAGTAATTATAATTCAACAGTGTTCTGGTTCATATTGAACAAAGTTATCTTTTACATGATTGGTTATTTTAGGTTACAAAGAGTGTCATATTATGCCTACTTTCATAAGCTTCTTAGTGGTTATCGCCTTCGTTCATCGTCAGAATTCAGCGAAATCGGAGAAAAGAAAACTTCCGCAAAATGGTTTGAGTAAGTGAAGAAAAATAAAATATTTAAGCTGGCGAATATATGTTATGATTCAATAATTAACTTACAGTAGCAAATTTATTTCAGGGATGCGCTGTTTTTTTTCTATTGCATTGTAGGGTTAAATGTATTGGCTTCAATTATAGTAATAATCAGTTCTGAAGTAATGTTCAAAAGAGATGGAACTGAATATTACATTGACTACCCTAGAACATGTTGGGTAGCAACCAAACCATTCAATCATCAGTCGCTGGTAGAATTTCATTTAGTAGCATTATATTGGACGGCTTGCATGGGGTTCGCAGTGGCCTTCGGGGATATAACACCGCTTACCTCTCAAGATATGATCTATTGTGTTCTAGTATTTTTACTTGGTAAATAAACTAATGTAATTATTATCCTTAATAAATTAAAAAAGTTTTAATGATATAATGGATGAATGAAAATGTTGCAGGTTATGTACTAGTAACATATATGATGGTAAGAATCACTAGTAGGATAGCTGGTTTTGGAGTTTTCTACAACAATTATAAAAGGGACCTCCAGCATATGATGGAATTTTTACAAGAGAAAAGCGTGAGTTCAACTCTGCAGAATGAGATATTTGAACATTTTGTCCACGTTTGGAGTGTAACTCATTCTGTAGACGCCCAATCAATTTTGGGCAAGTTCCATTTCGCTCTTCAACAAGATGCAGCATACTTCCTTTATGAACCAACATTCAGGGAGGTACGTAAAAAAACACCCAAAAATTTCGCGGATTTTTTACTATCAAAACTTTTTCCAAAGTATTTCGTGGTAGAGATCTTAGGGTTTTCTTGAGAATATTACTATAAACACCATTAAAAATACGTAGGCAAGTCAATAAATAAGTCGCAAACATGTGTGTGCCGTATACCATTTGACATTTTGCGCGCAAGTTTCGTCAGTAGATGGCAGCATATGCATGCTTGTCGTACGACATCTCGGAGGCACTCAGTCAGTCCGAGTCTGTTAGTGCACGATGGCACATGTGTTGTACGAGTGTACTCGAGAAGAACAGTGTGCAGTGGTGCGTTTTTGTGGGCCAAAGGAAGAACACAGAATAAGTGAGCCACAGAAGTGCATCGTGAAATGCGTCCGTCTATGGTGACAAATGTTTCTCACGAAAAGCTGTGTTCAACTGGATCCAGAAGTTTAACCGTGGAAGGAAAAGCATCAGAGATGGAGAGCGTCCTGGTCGTCCCGCGGAGGTGTCAACTGCAACCACTTTGCAGCGTGTAGATCAACTCATTCGTAATAACCGACATGTGAAGATTGATGACAGTGCGTGCTGTAGGCTGTTCACATGGAACCGCATGGAACATCGTGCATGAGCAGTTGCAGTTTCGTAAAGTTTGTGCACGGTGGGTGCCCCACCAGTTGACTGAGCAACACGAACTGAACAGAATGGGTCTGTCCTTGCAGCATTTCACTCTGTACACAGAGGAAGGAGAGGACTTTATGGCACGAATTGTTACGGGGGACGAGTGTTGGATTCACCACTTTCAACCAGAATCCAAACGTTGGTCTATGGAATGGAAACATACCCAACAAGAAAAAAGTTCAAGACGATTCCATCGGCCCGCAAGGTTTTGCTCACCGTGTTTTGGGACATGCGGAGAGTCATACTGCAGAAATTCCAGCCTCATGGTGAAACTGCGAATGCCGCGTCGTCCTGCACCACTTTGCGGGATCTCCGACAGGCTGTTCGCCGCAAGCGACCTGGACTCCTGTCGAAGGGTGTGATTCTTCTGGATGACAATTCCCGCACTCACACAGCAAGACCAACGCAGGAGCTGTTACGGACATTTCATTGAGAATGCTTGGAACTTCCACCTTGGTACAGCCCTGTCATCCCCAGTGATTTTCATGTGTTTGGGCCCCTAAAAAATCATTTGGGTGGCCGTCATTTTGATACAGATGATGCCGTAATCTATGAAGTTACACGTTGGCTGCGTCAGCAACCAAAAGAACGTCATTACTGCTGGCTTTCAAGGACTTGTAATGAGATGGGATAAGTACCTGAATGTACAGGATGATTATGTGGAAAAGTGAAATAAATGTCAGAAAGTTACTTTATTTTTGCCTCAATTCCGTTTTGTGACTTATTTATTGACTCGCCCTCGTAAATCTTACTACCTAACCACCAATGGCTACAGTAAAAATGACTTATCGACGACACTACAGGTCATCTCACTATGTATATCACTCGGGATCCGGCCTTTGCTGACAATAAACGAACATATCTTTGTCCGTCAGACGTAGAAGAGTGTAACACATGCGTCATCAATGCTCAGTAGTTCTTTTGCCGAAGATTTTGTCAGTCGTTTTCTCGAGTCGGTCGTTGTGAGAAGCAGAAGACCGACACGAGTGCCTCTCCTAACAACACGACATCGCCTACAGCGCCTCTCCTGTGCTCGTGACCATATCGATTGGTCCCTAGACGACTGGAAAACCGTGGCTTGGTCAGATGAGTTCCGATTTCAGTTGGTAAGAGCTGTTGGCAGAGTACGAGCGTGGCGCAGATCCCACGAAGCCATGAACCAAGTTGTCACCAAGGCCCTGTGCAAGCTGCTGGTGGCTTCATAACGGCGTGGTCTTTTTTAACTTGGAATGGGTCCTCTGGTCCAAGTGAACCGATCGTTGACTGGTAATGATTATGTTCAATTACTTGGAGAACACTTTAAGCCATTCATGGACTTCATGTTCTCAAACAACAATGGATTTTTTATGAAAAACAATGCGCCATGTCACCAGGCCACAATTGTTCGTGATTTGTTTGAAGAACACTCGGGATAATTGGATCGAATGATGAGGCCACCAAAAACGCCCACCAGGAATCCCATTGTACATTTATGGGACATAATCGAGAGGTCAGCACAAAATACTGCGCCGGCCAACATTTTCGCAATTATGGACCGCTACACAGGCAGCATGGCTCAATATTTCTGCAGGACACTTCGAACGACTTGTTGAGTCGGTACCACGTCGAATTGCTGCAGTTCGCCGGGCAAAAGGAGGTCCGACGCGATGTAAAGGGGTATCCCATGACTTTTGTCACGTCAGTGTATACAAAACCTTTGCGTTTCTTTTTGATCCACTTGTATGTTGATTAAATTTTAAATATACTTTCTTAGAAAAATACATTTCATTTTCATACGGTTCATTTTAAAGGAGAAATTACTTGAGCTAAGTTTGCTTTGTGGTATTTTTATGTACTATTGGAAACAAATAATTGCGAATGAAAACAATTAACATCTTATTATGACATTCTCCCTCCTCGTCTCTCATTCATCTCTTTTTCTAAAATAAAGTATGCAAAATTGTTGATGTGTAGTTAAATCTAATTTATAGTATAAAGCACTTCTACATAACTAAACTCTTGATTCCACGATTGGCGATAGTTAATAGAGGTCCTATCTTGACATGGGTCTCGTTGAACCCGCTTTACTTCACCACTGTGAGGTGCCCATATGCATTGTCCTTGGGACTGCACAGCAGCTACGTTTGGCGTTTTCAAGTAGGTGCAAGGTGCCATGAATTGTTGCCAATTTTGAAAATAAAGTTCTTTGGCATGATTTGTGTAACTTTGTCAACATGTGCATCACCTTACCTAGTGACTGTTTGAAAGAAGTCCATTCGAAAACTGTCCATTATTTGGTATATAATATAAGACAGACAGAGAGAGAGAGAGAGAGAGAGAGAGAGAGAGAGAGAGAGAGAGAGAGACCGCCGACACCTGTCAGTCGTAACGGTCGTACTTTGTCCGGACAGCTTTCACCGGCGGACGCAACCCACACTAGAAATTGAGACGAGCTCAAATCGGGGCGGGTTTATTCCCACGATTGCTTGGCTTGGGAGATGCAAAGGGACTTACCTGGTTTTGAAATGACTTCATGCGATGCAGCACGAGCACATTTATTGGCAAATGAATGTGGTCCGCTAGTCGCGCGGACGTCGCAAAGTTACTCAGTGGTTGAGGTGCTGCTGTCAAGTGACGAATCGGTCGGGAGACGCTGCATGGGGTCAACGCCCTCCTCGACTGGAGTCACATCTTGAGAAGTTGCTTACTAGTCGGGTCGGTGGTGAGGACCCGGCGCCGCGCCCGATGTCCGTACTCCGCCACCCTCGTCGCCGCGATTTCCCGTTGGCTCACGTCGGCGCAGTCCGTTTGCAGCCTCGCGGTGCCACAAACTAGTGGTTCAATTCCGGGTCACAGTTCAGTTTCCGTCTCACGTCTCTGGTTTTGTCCGGCACGTTCGGTTCCTGGATACCTCCCAAACTCCCGTCACACGTACCTGTCCCCGCTCACACTTTATGAGCCTCTTTTACACATCTGTCTCCGACAACCCGGACACGTCCGTCACCTCTCACTCCCTCTCAGCCTCTTTCACCCATCTCTGTCTCCGACGACCCGGACATCTCCCCGGACACGCCCTTCTCCTCTCACTCCCTGTTATTCTCTGTCTGTTCGTCTTTCCGGGCTCCACGTGCACTCCTCTCCTCGCTCGTCACGTGTTCAGTCTCGTCGGTCTTATTGGTCTGCGTCTCGTGAAGTTGTCGTGATTCGTCCCTTTGTTCACGTGCAAGGTGAATCCCGGAACTCTGTTCCTGGTCTCCCCCGAGTGTTGCGTTTGTCGGAGTGGTTCCCCTTCTCATTTGTCTAAGGTGAATCCCAAAGTTCTTCGTCAATGTCCAAGTTGGGGAACTCCCTTCACGTATTTTACATATGTCACAGTCATTAATTCCCCGAAAGCCCCGAAAATTGTGGTTTGTGCGACCACCCGGTCCTGGGTTGGGTCGGATATATATATATATATATATATATATATATATATATATATATATATATATATATATAGTGACCGTACTTACCTCAGTTTCCCGAATTAGGGATTCTAGTTGACCAAGCAAGTACTTACTACATATTAAAATTTTGAATGTAAGATCGAAATAATAAGGACAAGGGATCGTTCTAGGGGGAGCGCCTTTATTAGGATTATGTAGGCTTTGGATTTAATACTTTTCTCGTTCAAATTACGACGCACCAAGTTACACGTTATGATTATTCGTTTATTCATAAAAAAACATGAATATGTTTAACAACTAGACAAATCTTCATTATAGAATCGCATGATGTCAATGTGATTACCGTTATTACGAATTAAACTGTTTGAAATATCTAATCATCCGAGAGCTCCCACACTCTTATGCAATAATTATACCAACATTCTACATCCTACATTTTCACATTCACAATCATTATTACCTAACATTAATCAATTACAATCTATCCCTTCCTCAGTACACGGTTCTGATTGTTCATCATTATGTCCTTCCTCCCCCACTGTACACTCGGAAACTTATGATTACAATGATTCAACCCGACTTTCACGAATATTACGAGCTTCGTTACTTATGTGAGGGTCCCGTAGTCCTGCCGTTGGAGATGTAGCCGCCTCTTCTAATGTCCTTGACGAGGTCGAGCCACCCGCCCGCCGACTGCGTGCTGTCCACGTGATTGCCGTGCCGTGCCCTGCGTTCTTCTATTTCACCGTTCGCTTTCAACGTCCGGGCACGAATTCGGTCTCCTTGTTGCGGTGTACTTGCTCGAAGCCGTTGCCTTCCCCTTACCATAAGAGTTTATAGCCCACGCACATTGCTGCACCACGTGCTTTCACATCACTTAACAGTTTCATGCTTATTGATGTTCGGAACGCACCGATTTTTAGTATTATACATTAGTCCGATGCTCCGCGTGCTCGTTTACTCGCATATTAACACTTCCACGCATTTTCACCCCTCGATATATTCAGATTTCCTTCCCTCGCCTCACATGCGCCACACAGCCTCGTGCGCGCAATTCGTCATGTCTCCTTGTACTGTCCTGACTCCTGCCTCCCTCTTTCACTGGCCGTGACTCGTTCCTTGAGTCGTTCCTCTGGAAAATCGATCTGCGGTCTTTACACACGCGCCAAATTTGAATTGGTACTCTCTGTTTTCCTATTTAATGGCCAAATGGCCGTTAGGTCATTATATATATATATATATATATATATATATATATATATATATATATATATAAATGTATGTTTGCATGCAAATTAATGTATGTTTTGCAGAATGATTTTCATATTAACTGATTTACATTACAAGAGATCGAAACAATTCACTGTTACAAAAGTTTTAATAAAAATTATCCCCGAATACCAGAAAATATTTCTGTTTTGTTTTACATAGACGAATAATCTGTGAAATAAATTGGTGAAGTAATTATTTCAAAATAATAATAATAATAATAATAATAATAATAATAATAAATATTATAATAATAATTTACTTAATTTGATTTGTCTTTTTAGTGTGAAGCATTTCGAACGGTGGATTATTTCTTTTTCCGCCAATTAGGCATGATAGTCCAAGAAGAATACTACAGGGAAGGTGCTATGATTTTTCGAAAAAATGATGTGATATCGGATGTATTCTTTGTTCATCGAGGAGAAGTATCCCTCATTGGAGCTGGGGCAGATAGTGTCATGATTTTAAGGAAAGGCAGGTATGTGCTTTACGAGCGTTTAAAGATATTGTGGGTCAGTGCACCAACAGCTAACAGTTAATCGAAGGCTGGCACTTATATAATTATGCAGTCACGACAAGGTCACAAATAGTGGAGTTGAAATTTATGAATGAAAACTTTGTACTTTGTTCTCTTGGTAACAATGAATGAATACAGCAGTTATGGAACCTGTATTTTCCTTGGTGAAGATGTAGCATGTAAAAGAATCTGATGCGTGACAAGTTTAGAAGATAATAGTTTAGTAATAATAGTTTCTGTTTCGTGGCAGAATGCGGAAAGCTTCGAGTTTACTTTATTTGGAATAAAAACGGTCTTGTATTTACCGTATAACTTGTTTGTTTATTATTTCTTCAGGGTGTAAATCATCTTTGAAATATTTTTTATTCGTAAATATAGTTAAAATGAGGTGAGAAGGTAGGAAAGTAAGGTGGTTCTCATCGACACAAGGGAATTAACTAATGCAATGGTGATAGCAAATACTTTCTCGCATTATTTGTAACGGCTTCTTACTATCATCACTCACTACATGAGCACGCAAAAGTGTTTTCAAGCAGCGAAGATCTTCTTTCCGCACAGGGTTTCGAACTAGGATTGGTAGAATCAATATAACAGTCACTTTTCTACACTCACACAGGTAAGAACAGAATATTAAATGAAGGGAAAACGGTAGCAATGCAATATTTCATTTCAAATAAACAACTGTTTACTCCATTATGCACGACGTGCCATTAACGTATGTTAAGGCAACAACATTTTGGGGACTCTCTATTCAATCAAATCTCAAATCATGAAAAACGATCAGGATATTTTGAACTCAAATAATAAAACAAAATCAATGTGGAATATAATAAAAAATACTACCAAATCAACTAGAAAACCCGTAGAGAATGTTGTGTTAAAATATAACGATATAAATGTGAACGATCCGGCAACAGTGGCTAGTCTCTTTAACCAATACTTTTCGAGAATTGCTGCCGATCTCACTAAGGGTCTTCAGGCACAAAATTCAAAAACAGACAGTGCACCAAAAATTTTAGACACAATGTTCGTTTCCGAAACTTCTTCCTATGAAATTCTCAAAATAATCGGTAAACTAAAAAATAAATATTCGTCCGGTTTAGATGAATTCCCAGATTCTTTGTTAAAGACTTGTGCGTATGCCATTATACACCCGTTAACTCACATATTTAATGCATCTTTATGCACTGGAACGTTTCCAGATATTTTCAAAACAGCTAAAATTAAGCCGCTCTTCAAAAAAAGGCAACAAAAATGAAATTCAAAATTATCGGCCCATTTCTCTTCTATCAGTTTTTTCAAAAATATTAGAGAGACTTTTTTACGTACGAATGGAAACCTTTCTCACTAAACACGACGCGCTTTCAGATTGCCAACATGGATTTAGAAAATCAAAATCAACGGAAACAGCTATATTTTCTTTTCTTAAAGATGTCGCATCATTAGATCAAAACGAGGCATTGGATTATTTTTAGATCTCTCAAAAGCTTTTGACATCATTGATCATGACATTTTACTTTCAATATTACCTTCATATGGAATCCGTGGTATTGCTCTAGATTGGTTATGTTCGTACCTTAAACAACGATCTCAGAAAGTTGAAATACCTTACTGGAATGATGGAAAATTACGTACGCACCTTTCCGACTCTTTGCCCGTTGCATGTGGAGTTCCTCAAGGATCGATTTTAGGCCCTATTCTGTTTCTACTTTACGTAAACGATATGCCCTCGACGATTCGAAACGGAAGAACGGTTCTCTTTACGGATGATACGAACATCCTTTGCAATAAAGAAACCGTAAATAGTACAATATCAGATGTTTCAAATTGGTTCCGAAATAACAAATTAATAGTAAACGAAAAGAAAACGGTTTTAATGCAGTATTCCATTTCAAATAAACAATTCTGTGCTCCATTGAAAATGAACAGTGTACCATTGACTCATGTTAATGCAACAAAATTTTTAGGTCTCTCAATTCAGTCAAACCTTAAATGGAACGTCCATTTAAATGAATTGAACACAAAATTAAGTCCATTATGCTACGCGTTCAGAATTCTTGCAAATTCAGTCAGCCTTCATACTGCTCGTTGTGTATACTTCGCGAATGTTCATTCCCGCCTGAGATATGGCATAATATTCTGGGGAAATACATCTTATAGCTCCCAGACTTTTAGATTACAAAAACGAATTATACGAATAATAACCAAATCCCACCCACGTGATTCATGTAAGCCTCTCTTCATTAATCTAGGAATTCTACCATTACCGTGTCTTTTTATTTACGAATCAGTGGTTTTGTAAAAAATGACTTGCTTAAGGGCGGGAATATATTTTCAGAAAATGCCGAAATCTATTACTATAACACTCGACGTAGAAATCATATTCATCAGGTGACAGTATCAACAGCTCATTACAAAAAATGCACATACAATACATGTACATTATTTTACAACACTTTGTCAGATGACATTAAACGATTAAATTCAATAGAAAAGTTTAAATCACAAGTGAAATCGTTTCTGCTGCATAACTGTTTCTATACAATTAGAGACTATACTGAGCATCACAAGAAAAGTAGCATTAATTTTAACAATGATACATAATGCATTAATTACCATTTGGACTGTATAAATGAGTATAAACAACCTGTAACAACTATTGTAACACAGCTTCCGGGTCAATGCCCCCCATCTCGATCAGGTTTTCGTCCAGTTTCCCTGATCCATTGAGCAAATGCTGAGATGGCCCCTTGTTTTGCTTCTGGACATAAATGTAACTTCATTTTCTGTGCACGTCTTCTAGAATTCAGTGGGAAATACAATTATTCAAATTATCGTTTGCACGTCGCGGCAGGAAGTAATAAGAGTCAAATTTATTGCTTATTTATCCTTGAAAATAGATTTTATTACATGGGAGTTTTTTTGTTTTTTTTTCTCCCTTTCAAAATTCAAAATTTATTGCTTATTTATCCTTGAAAATCGATTTTATTACATGGGAGTTTTTTTGTTTTTTTTTCTCCCTTTCAAAATTCAAAATTTATTGCTTATTTATCCTTGAAAATCGATTTTATTACATGGGAGTTTTTTTTGTTTTTTTTTCTCCCTTTCAAAATTCAAAACTTAAGTAGTATATGATTTAGTGTAGGGATCACAGAATTTTGAAAATGTGCACACAATTCACTTTTCCCCATAGCCCGTCATACGCAGTTTTTAACTGTTTTTTGACGTAAATAAATAAATAAAATAAATAAATAAATGGAACGTCCATTTAATTGTATTGAACACAAAAATTAAGATTATTATGCAGCGCATTCATAAACCTTTCAAATTCAGTCAGCCTTCATGTTGATCGTTATGTATATTTCGCGTGTTCTTTCTCGCCTCGGATAGGGAGAAATTCTGGAGACATCCTACAGCTCCCAGACTTTTAGATTACAGAAAATAATTGTACGAATAACAAGTAAATCCCACTCACGTGATTCTTGTAAGCCTCTCTTTATTAAGCTAGGAATTCTACCATTGCCGTGTCTCTTGATTTACGAGTCAGTGGTCTTGTAAAAATGACTTGCTGAAGGGTGGGAACATATTTCCAACCAATACAGATGCCTCTAACTATAACACTCTACGGAGAAATCATAATCCGTCATAATTCATTATAATACAATCATATACGACGTTTGATTGATTTTTTCGTGTTTCCGGGCACGTCAACTGCTTTGGTCCTTAGTCCCGTTAGTGTAGTGGATGTTTTTCCTCGGGAGATGGCGGTGATCTTCCCCCGCCCCGCTGGATGGCGAGATCCGGCGCCGACCTACCGTCGTCTAGTGGGGTTTCCCCTAACCAGGACTCTCCCACCAGCGGGGCACCGCCCCAGCCGGGACAAGCTCTAAGCTCCCGACCGATCTCCCAGAATATGTGGTAGTGTAGTGCATGTTAGTGTAAGTGTGTGTGTAAAGGGAGAGGATAGGACAAGGAAGAGGAAGGATAGATCGCGCGCGGTCCGTGGCCCGTTTGATAGGGTACTGCTCCGGCATTCGCCTGGTGTTGATCGGAGAAACCACGGAAAACTACCGATCAGAGCAGCTGGCCGCTAGAATTCTCCTCCAGACAGCGACTGAATTCGACCTAGCTGAAAAGCTAGTGTCGAAAATCCTGCCGCCGTCAGGACTCGAACCTAGGACTTCCCGATCAGAGGCGCTGCAGAGACATCAGTTGATGCACTGAGCTACCGCTCCCGGTATATACGACGTAGAAATCATATATACAAATGGAAAGAAATTGCAGTGTAATAATATTACGTGACCGATACATATCCATTACTAAGAGCGGGAAAGTACGTGGTGATTTAGGACCACCAGTTTGAATTTATATTCGGGTGCCTTATACGTGACTCAACCACCACGATATTTTCAATTAAAATTCATTTTTCTTGCTCTTTGTTTTCAATTTGTTGTCTTTGTAATGTTGCTAGTTTTACTGAACATGGAATAAATATATTTCCAGTGCTTTTGGGAACATCGACGATTGCGCTAACTTCCGGGTTTCATGTACAGTGAAGGCACTGAAACACCTTGTCTTGCTCAAAGTGGACAATAGAAGACTTTATTCGCTTCTGAAAGATTATCCTGATATTGGAAATTATATAACGGAAGTAGCTCTACAAAGTAAGGTATGTATTTTCAAATTGATTAACACTGAATTCAGAAAAGAAGGTAATCCTGATAATGTAATGGATTGAAACTATATTTTAGTCAGACAAGATTTGAGGAGTCATAAACACGCACCATTGAGGGACGAAGCGATTCTCTTTTGTTTTACTTTGAGGTATTATTTTTACTTTCTCGTATGCGTACGTATATACGGAGTAATATACGTAGTATAGAGAAAGTTCTGTAATGCTGCGAGAAAAAACGGCGGATTTTCGGCGGAAAAAATTCATTGACGGGCTCTGGTGGCGAAAAAGTGCATTAAACCAGTTGCTAAATTAAGAGAAAAAATCCCAGAAGTAGCCAGTGTAGCCAGAATCCCTGTTTTGTGGGTCCTTGATGGAAAAAAACAATTGGAAGCAAAACATCCGTCCGTCTGTCTGTGAACACTAGTAGCCCCTAAACCACACGTACGATCTTTTTCAAATTGAAGAAACCTATGTCGATCTGGCTTTAGTTAAAGCTTTGAAATTTTGAGAAACATTCTTTAAAATTTGGGGATATTTACATGAATCCCCCAGACATTTTTAAAATTTTCTCAAAAAACGCTCCAATTTTTTTCTTTAAATTTCTTGTGAGAATAGAGTAAAATACATTTATTAAGGTGGCATAAGTCTGATTTTTACCGTTAACTCAGAATTTTCGAAAATTGCAAAAGTTTGAATTTTTCGGCCTCTTGAAATTTGTTGTTTATAAACAGTTCTTTTAATAAAGTCATGCACATTGTTTCGGAAATGTTAATAGTTTTCGTGCAATAGCGCATGCAATATTTGCAATTTTAAAAGATTACAAAAACATGATTTTCTCAAAAAGGCTCCAAATTGTTTCTTAAAATTTTTGGTATTGTTAGTGCCAAACAAACCCTATACTATAACATAAACGCCGTATTGCTCTATTCTTCTGTTTTTTCAAAAAATTTAAATGGGAAATTTTTGACTTCTCTTGCGTAGGTAATATTTACATTAAACGCAATTTCTTCGCATTATTATATTTATTAGTACATGTGCTTTAAATATTGTCAAATAAAGTATCTCAAAAACTCAACCGTTTTCTGTACAAATGACCTCAAAATTCCGCATTTTTAGAAACGCTGAAAAGCCATTTTCTCAAAAATGGCTCCAAATTTTTTCTTCAAAATTTTCAAATAGATACTGCTATGTCTGCTGTTTAATATGACGTAAAGTTCATTTTGGTATATTCATGTGTTTTTTCAAAAATTACCCAAATGTTTTTTTTAATACTTCTTAATCCGTCAAAATAGGAGATATTCATGGATTTATATGCATTATTACAATTCTGGGTGGACGTGCTTCAAATGAACTATTTCGAAAACTCAATAGATTCTTGTGAAAAAGAACTTCAAATTTCGTATTTACAGTAATGCTTAATCACCATTTTCTTAAAAACCGCTTCAAAGTTTTCAATGAATATTTCTATTTAGGACGAGTTTTTACTCTTCTTTAATATTATTGAAGTAATATTTCGGTTGTACTACTAGAAAAGCAAAATGTTGGGAAAATGACAAAAAAATGTACTTATGGCTATGATAGATAGTAACTGGCTAGATAATGGAGCAAAACCTTTAAGCCATACCAAACAAAGGAAATTAGACAACTATACTACGAGAAAATCTATGCCATTATGTAGCACCTCTAGTTATAGTCTATTAAGATCACGGAATTGGAGAGTTTTATCAATATTGTTTATATCTTGAAGATGTCAAAATCGCTGAAAAATCTCTTACTACGATTTTTTAATATGAGTGCAATTTTAGGGCTAACACATCATTACTATCATTTTTTCAGTTGAAACGTATATTTATCAAACTAGACAATTTTCAATAGTGTAGTATTTATCCGCGTAAAATTTCTGAAATGCAAATTTTTGCATAGAAAGTATTTTTCAAATCAAATTTTGAGTGGTTCTTGCGGGTCAACCGTTAGAAATATTGGAGGAGTTTATTAGACAAAATATGCTTAAAATGGACTTAAGAGCTTTGTTTTATCCTTGGACATGCTTTATAGTATACATATGTGAGCAAGATAAAACCGAACCCATAACTTAATCTGCCGATTCGATAGTGTGATGGTTTATCACAAGGGAGAATAATATAAATGTAACATATCGCAGTAAACATGATAAGCGCAACAATGGCCGGCGGAAGTGTTGCGAGAACGCGATCGTTTAGGAAAAAGAAAAAATATCAATACGAGTGATTGAAGAGGGAGTAGCAGAATACGTAAATGTTTTGTTCAAGTAAGAAAGGGCACGTGAGAAAATCCGTGGGATAAGTAATTCACGAAAGAAGTAAGATGGCAATGGTCAAGGAATAAATAAATTAACACGGAAGAACGAACAGCTAATCAGGATAGGAGTTCGTGCGCGGAATAAAATGAAAGGCGCCCAATATGAACAAAAGAAGAGAACTGACCTGGGGGTTGAGGAAGACAGAGAGAAGAGCTGATGCTGATAGCAAGCGGATCGAGAGAGAGGGTAGCTCGCGATGTCGGCGTACGTAAGTTTCAAAAATCGCCGAGTGTAAACAGCGTGACTAGGTGGGAGGTGTTTTTATACCACGAACTACAAGGCAGTAACGAAGCAAACTTGTGTGCGTGGTGTTATGGACATCGAGGGAGCATAAAAAATGGTAAATGGAATCGGAACGAACGGTTACATCGGTCAAGAAGGCAGAGACTTCAGAAAGGGATGTAAAACAAGGACGCTTTGATTGAATTTTTTTGATGATTAATGTAAGAAGATCAAGTCTGGGCATAATTAAAATTAAATAGTATTATCATATTTTCTGAATTAATTATAAGGATGGAACGGCCGAGCATGCAACAAGAGGGGAGAGAATTGTAAAAAAAGTTATTTCGTTAACAATAACAAATTGTTGTGTCAAGTGTGTATTTTTTCTTGTTAGTCATAGCAAAGGTGATATTAGTTACCACTGGAACCGAAGCAACAGGAGCAGAAAACATAATATTTCCTGTAATAAATACTAAGAGGGGGGTTTAAAACACTACGAAGTATTTTTGGTTTTAACTGAATTTCTGTAGAGGCAGACAATCGAACCCACGATAATGTAAAATTGCCTGATAACAGCTAATCCTTATATAATAATATATATTAGAGGGGAAAAGAGCTGTTACAGTAGACTATGTTGGAATGAAATTTTTATAAAAATATGGGTAAATTAAATATCGTAATTTTAATGTTGCATATAAACATATATTTGCATTGTTTCTTATTTATATGTACACAATGGATAAACGAAATCTCTTTGACTGCGGTAGAACGTGACTTGCCACACACCAACACATGATGTGTTGCGTTCCAACAGGGGCAAATTATTATGACCCACCCTCCTTCCGATATTTGATTGATTTTTTCGTGTTTCCGGGCGCATCAACTGCTTTGGTCATTAGTCCCGTAAGTGTAGTGCATTTTTCTCTGGATATGGCGGTGATCTTCCCCCGATGGATGGCGAGATCCAGCGCCGACCTAACGACGTGTAGTGGGGTTTTCCCCTAACCAGGACTCTCCCACCAGCGGGGCACCGCCCCAACCGGGACAAGCTCTAAGCTCCCGACCGGTCTCCCGGAATTTGTGGTAGTGAAGAGCATGTTAGTGTGTGTGTGTGTAAGGGGAGAGGATAGGACAAGGAAGAGGAAGGAAAGATCGCGCGCGGTCCGTGGCCCATTTGTTAGGGTACTGCTCCGGCATTTGTCTGGTGTTGATCGGAGAAACCACGCAAAACTACCGATCAGAGCAGCCGGCCACTAGAATTCTCCTCCAGACAGCAACTAAATTCGACCGAGCTGAAAAGCTTTTGTCGAAAATCCTGCCGCCGTCAGGACTCAAACCTAGTACCTCCCTGGCAAAGGCGTTGCAGTGACATCAGTTGATGCACTGAGCTACCGCTCTCGGTCTCTCCTTCCGAAGCTTCAGCTACGCCAATGGCCACAACAATAATGCTGCTCCGTTTAGAAACTGGTAGTGCTACAATATGGAACATATCTTCTCGTATTCTATACAACAGTTACGTAATATTATAATAAAGCAAGTGTCTGAGCGCCTGAGTTTGACGGCGACACTCGCGTCATTTGCTTGAAGGTGAAGGCAGTGAGTAAGTGGTTCGCCACCGACCTTTGGGCGGGATTGGTCATGGGGTTTCGTTAGCCGGCATCCTCTGTGCAGCGGGACGGCAGACCTCAAACCTACTCAAGGTTGCCTAGATTCCGGTGGTACTCACGTCGTTAGCTTCAAGGTGGAGGCAGCGGGAAGACGAGTTGGACGCCCCGAGCCTCCTGGGCTTCGGCTTCGGCTCGGGGGCCCCCAGCTGGGCTCTTGGCTTCGTCGCCCGATACTCTGGGCATAGTGGAGGGTCTTGTCCAGGCGCATTGATTCGATTCCGGCACTGGCCTGGAAAGTCGGTAACCCTGAGCTGGCAGGGCAGCCCAGACATTGAATGGGAAGGTTACCGAGAGGGTAAACTGCGTTATGGCGGGACACAAATACCAGCCTGTCGGCATACTTGTACACTGGGGGGGGGGGGGCGGAAAAAAGCGATACGCTCAGGTGCCCATCTCGGAAAGAAATCCCCCTGAAAGAACAAGTCATTGAGTGGTTTGGTAGACCACGCAGTGTTTCTACTATTCAAAATCAAAACATTAAAGAAAAACACTTGCCCGTTCTGAGACTCAACATTAGCCAGAGACTCCGCTTTGGCAAACCACAGTGAAGCCACTTACATGCCATGCTGCCGCAAATAACTTATCTACAAAAAAGAAAATGTTTTAATTCGATTTTTTTTTGTTGAGATTTCTAGAAACTTTATAAGAGATTATTTGAAATGTATGTGTTCACAAAAATGTGTACATAACACCTGTAAAGGTACCGTGCAAGATATTAACTAGTGGTGCTACAGAATGGCACAGGCTTTCTCGTAGTAAAGTTTTCTAATTTCCTTGGTGGACAGCTTTACGGTCTTGCCCTAGCCTGCTGCTTGCTGCCATCTATCGTCGGCAAAGTACATTTTTTTGACATTTTCTCAACTTTTCGGTTTCTTAATTGTAGAACCAAAATATTACTTAAAGAATATTGAAGAAGAGTAAAACTTCGTCCTATATTGAAACTTTCCTTGAAAAATTTGGAGCCCTCTTTAAGAAAATGGCGTTTGACCGTTACTGTTAATGCAAAATTTGAAGCTCTTTCCACAGGAATCTATTGAGTTTACGAAGAACTTTATTTTTAGTCATTTGAAGCACTTTCATTCACAAATGCAATTATGTATACAAATTGCTGGAAATGTGCATATTAACGGCGTGAGAGATATTTCAAGAAAATTACATTTGCCTATTTTTTAAAAAAAAACACGAAAGAATACACCAAAATGAACTTTAGCTCATATTAAACAGTATAATTAGAACTATCCGTTGCAAAAGTTTGAAGTAAAAATTTGGAGCCCTTTTTGAGAAAATTACGTGTGAGCTTTTCTGTAAATGAGGAATTTTCAGCTCATTTTCACAAAAAACTATTGAGTTTTCGAGAAACTTTATATGACATTATTTAAAGTACATGTGCTCGTAAGTACAATAACCTCCGCAGGATAGGTGCCAAAAGTTACTCCAAAAACATGTATTCTTTGGAGAACTTTCTTAAAATCTTCTGAATGGATTCTCAAAACAATGTTCAAGTAACCACCAAGAACCGAGACGTTCGAAAAAGACCTCGTTTTCCTCGATCAGTGAGCTGGAAGGGGTCCAACAGTGAGTGACGGTCGGTCGGACGGACGGACGGACGGGCGGACGGTCGGTCGGACGGACGGACGGACGGACGGACGGACGGACGGACGGACGGACGGACGAACGGGATGGACGTCGGTTCCTCGTTTACTTTAAAAGGATTTCGTAACCATTACCCTTAATGTGAGGCAGTTGTATCACCACTAGTTTTCCTTCATATTTTAGTCGCCTTTTATTTTATTTAAAGGGTGGACACTACACTGTATTCTTTTCTATTAATATTTTATGGGTGTCGCAGATACATTTGGTCAGCGTTGCCAGTGACGAAGTCGATGAACTTCAGGACGCCACACTTAATGAAGACCAAACTAGTATTCAACCAAACACAAAAAAAGATAAAGTGACCACAAAGAAAGAGCAAATTCAAGTAGAAAAAATGACAAGGTAATTTACGAGTAGTTTAATTGTTGTATTCCGTTGATGATGTACGCCCTTCAGTATAGCAACTGTAACTGCGTTAAACAACTGTTTCTTTATGAATCGAGTTAATAACACACGTGGACTTTAAATAATTATTTCACCCATTCCAGGAAACTTCAGTTAAACAGCATTAAGGTTTTCCAATACATACAAAAGATTTCGAGTGATTTGATGGTGCTATTTTCTACTACAAGTCTTATTATTACATCCTACCATGCTGCGTTTCAAGATCATAGTCTACCAGTATTTATTGTAGAAATTTTCTTGACTTCAATATATTTTATTCATCTAATTCTGAGAGTTACGGTATGGGACACGAGAGAAGTAGATGGAAAAATGAATTCAATTGCAGAAAGGCTTCGGTAAGCATATCTGAAATTCAGAAATGAGTCTTTAAAATGAAAATATGTTTATGCAGCCAATGGAAAGAAGCAAATATACAGTATGTTTTATATATAATAAATAGTTACCTAGGGTTGAAACTGGCTGTGTTGCAGGTTCCATGTAAAAACTAAACAATTTTGGCTGGACGTTTTCGGTTTTCTGCCCATTAATTTGCTAAGCTTCATAGCTCCACTACCTTTAGTGCCAGAAGTTTGGTCTTATCTCAATGTCACTTACATTGTCCGCGTAGTAAGTTCTTTCATACACAATTTTCTTAACTAATATAACAATTTTATTTTCTAGAAAAACATAATACTAACTAATGGTTTTTAATCGTTTCCAGTGTCACATAATAAGTTACTTTAATATTAAAAGCAAATATCAAAAACTCAATGAGAAGAGTATTAAATCCAATTTAATGCAATTATGTATCATTCCTATTGTAGTGTTGCATACGGCAGCTTGTGTATTATATGTAGTTGACTGTTTTAAAAATAATTGCAGTTCTGATCGATGGGCATATACACCGGTATCAGGTTAGTCCGTAATATTTATATTATTATATTTTGAATATTTCTCATATTACAGATTCCAAAACATTTTTTGTTAATGTGGAAGAAAACATTTATTTTTATTAGTTGAGTAAATTGGTTTAAGTTTTTTATAGACAAACGATTTATTAGAAGACGGAATGAAGAATAATTGTTTTACATTTCACTTAGTATTTAATTGAAAAAAAAACAGCGGTGTGGCAACGTTTCGAAGGTTGAAATGCCATCGTCATCAGGCCTCTACAGTTTGTAAAATGTCATAACTTGGATGAAACAATAAAAATTAGCAAACTATTTCTTGATATGTTGAGCAGGACTAAACTCCACAAAAGCCGCCTCTAATTTCCACAAGACGGCTAAATTGAAGTTTTCTGAGGAGTGTATGCGCGGAATGAAGAATTTTTCAGTGTTAAAAAGAATTTAATTTGGACGGTCCTGATGGTTTTCACTGTTTACATTGGCACGTTATCCTTAAGGAAAATCAAGACCAGATGGCTAGAAATGTCGGGCTCGGAGTATTATGGGCAGCATTCTGCTTATGATAAATCAAATATTGCGCGGCTAAACAAACAAATGAACTCTGAATGAATAAATATATACAGATGCTGTGATTGTGAACTTGTAAGAATGTATGAAGAAATTGGTGATATTCTGATATTTTAACAAGACAATGCTGCTATTCTCATATCTGCAAAGAGAAGACAGTTGTTTCAAGAGAAAGATGTTACAGTTTTGGGGTGGTCGGTTAGAAATCGTGACTCGTAAACCCTCTGGAAAATCTTTGGGGAATTCTAGCAATGTGTGTTTATGACAATAGATGACATTTCGAGACTAGCTGAGCAGAAAAGTGAGATTGGTTCGGAATGGGTAGCAATCTCTTTTGACGAAATTCATACACCAATCAAATCCATGCCAAAACGAATTTTCCATGTCATCAGGAACAATGGAGGTTCTATTAAATATTAGAGATCAATATGGAGAAGATTTTTTGAAAATGTTTATAAATAGTAAAAATCAAGGGTGCCTTTACACAATTTCCTCGTTTGCAGTTAGTTTTATTTTCACAAAAGTAGTATACTTTACTGAATACAATAATTGTTATAAATGAGACGTTATAGTGAACTTTGATTTTTTTAAGAAAATATTTAAGCACTGATAAATCGATGTGGTTAAGTTTTTTGTGTGAAAGTTTTGAGAAGTAAAATATTATTTGCAATAATTGACATAATAATTTCCAACATTCGGTTATTTATGTAACATTTAGTTATTAGAATATCAGTCAGCAATTTGTGACATTATTTTGCCCACAGTGTATAGATATCACATTCGAAACATGTTTTCTAATACTATGCTTTTGTTTACAGAGGAAGATGAACCAAACTTCATTTGTAAAAGCGTATACTTGTGTGCACTTTATTGGGCAATTGAAATATATAGTTGTTCTGGCGTAGGTGATATTGTGCCAGAATCAATATTTGACGTCGCTCTTATGTTGATAATGGTAATATTTAGCAAGTTCGTTGTGTGCAATTTAGTCGGACATGTAGCTGCTATTGTGGCAGAAAATTTCGTCAGTGAAGGCAATTATACGTACGAAATGCCTATCCTCAGGGTAAGCGTAGAATGTAGATGAAATTAACAAGTTTGAATTATATTCATTAAAGATTTAATAATACTCTACATCATTTCGTCTATTTTCAGAAATATTTAAAATTATGTAATCTTTCGACTCCACTAATTAACCATATTGAATCATATGCTGAGAGCTTATTGTACGTACAAAATGGATTACAAACACCCAGATTCTACGATGAACTACCTCAGTATTTAAAGAGCTCTCTGATGAATGAGGTCTTTGGATACCACATTTTCGGCGTAAGTTCGAATTCAAACGTTGGCAATAAAATTAAATATATTTATTCTTGTATTTTATAAAAAATCGCAGCTTTAAGTCAATAATCCTTTTTGAATCGTCATGAAACATTCCCACTCGTTTTCCTTTCATCGCTGTTGAAGCTGCGAATATAGCTTAAGTGGTGGGAGAACTTTGAAGTATTGTTCTGAGTTTTTGTCATTCGGAAAGATTCTGAAAACGACAAGTATTAAGACTATTAACACACCTTGGCGTTAGGATAATTAAATATTGAAGAAAATATCAGTGTTACCTGTGTCTGGGCGAAAGGAAATCGTTTTCCTTTCTGGTTATATTTCGTCATTTGTGCACGTACGCAGTCACGCTGGTTTCTGATGCGTGACAAAACATTGGATCTCCGAGAATGCAATACCACGGAGCTTCGGAATCGCAACACCAACTTTACATAAGTAATTCTACTTTCAGTGCAGTCGATACGCGCATATTACTATTTTTTACATGAGCGAGGCGATCCGTCACGAGACTGTTTGGCAACCCTGATTTTCAAACAATGTGATTTCGTCGCGTCTTAGCAAAAAGAAACCGATTTCCACGAAAGTCTACAATGGAAATTTTGTTAGCGCGAGTTCGCTTTCACCATCCAGGGAGGTTCTGCGCTCTCACGGCCTTCTTTGAAAACAGTTCTAGGGGATTCTTTAGACAAGTTATTTCTTTCTCTCTGTAATGCAGTCGGCTGTTTTTGAGGGAAAAATAACCTATCTCAGCCGCGCGACGTTTGAAATGTACGTTCTTTGCTCTTAATTCATCTCAAAGAATGGTCATAATTGTTTATATTCTTTAGTAAGCGCCACATTCGAATTAATTTGACCGGCTGTGTGTAAACAATCTCATAATCTTACACTTTTCTAAACTAGATTTTCCTCCTCTCCTTTTTTGATTCTTGCTGTTCATCCCTCATCACGACACACTCTTAATCTTTCCCTCCATTCATCCATTCTTAACATCCAAATTCCTAAGAACTCAAGAGTTTCCGTATTTATTCATCATAACTATCCACTTTCTGCTTCATCTAACACTTTCAGATCATCGTATTAAAAATTTCTAGTTACATCTTCTTCTCCATTATTAACCTTTGAATATATTTATTTGAGTATTATGTGATTCCAATCCTCTTCCTCTCAACCACAGTTTCTACATAAATTATCCTCTCTCTTTAGCCGACATTTGATAGATTTTAATTCATTATCTAGCCTATATCTGACAATGAATTCTTTTCTCTTCGCTCTCTATATTTTGTTATGGCTTCTATATATATACACACAACCCTTTTCTCCCTTGCTTTATAAATACAATAAAATTACTTTTATGATATCTAAATCCTTGTCGTTCTAATACGGGTTCTGATATACCATTCCAACGATTATATATATATATATATATATATATATATATATATATATATATATATATTGTAATGAACCGTCCTCCTCATATCTATAAAACAACTATAATCGCCCCTCGTTAGGCGCACCAAAATATGTAATGAACCATTACCTGCTCTAGATCAACTATAATCTTTATAATCGCCCGGCGTTATAACGCCAAAATAATAACCAAAACCCACTCTTATCAATTGCCCTGGTTATACTCAGCTTCCACCTCCAAGGTTGCCCGTCGACTAGCTGCCCCCCCCCCAGAACTTCCGATATTTTCTTACTTACACATAAAATCTGGGTGTGAGGTTGTGGCTGACCTGTACAGGATCTAACAACTATTCGGGCACGTGGGCGTAGGTCATTAACTAGCTACATGTAACAATTAAACTACGTTCGTTTAATTTAATGTCGAACCAAGTGATGTTCGCCATTTATTTTCTGTAATTCCTGTGTTAGTCGTTATTTCAGTTGAAATATATATAAATACAAACTGGGGTCGTTGCTCTCCCATGACTCACATAAAACACTTAACGACAAACAAAATAAGCACATAAACACATCAACGATATAATACCCTTAAATTACATGACACAAAATCCAAAATATTTCCATTCATACTGACAATTATAAATAAACTCATTCACACCCGAATGCGCATTCTGCCTGTATATCTATTGAATCTATTTTACGTTAAGACAGAACTTGATTTTGTACAGAAGATAATTTTAATCTTTCTTCTCCTTCAAAATGTGAATTTCATAACAAAAAAAACAAAGTTTCATAACTTCCCTTTTGCAGAAAACGCTGTAATCCGCAGCAAACCATTGTTGCGCGCCGTCCTCGATGTATATTACGCAGCATCCTCCAAATCCATCCTCCCGCAGCATTTCTCCATCCCCACACATTACCAAAATTTTCTTGAGCTCGCTAATATCTTCTTAGCATGTCCTTTCATTCCCCTATCATCCTATTTCCATTACGCAACTAATAACGCGATTATCTGTCTATCGCGTGCTACATTTCCTCCAAAATGTCCTATTGTTGAATATACTGCGACACAAAATATTTCCGCGTTACGCATTGTTATTACGAACATCATTGCCTAAACTCACTATATCCATTCATGTTCACCGTGTTTCTCGCACAATTGCATACTAAAATTTTTATCTTTTTTCGGAGCGTTCTTCCCCACGTCTGACTTCGAGCTTGCTACGCATCATCTTCTTGTCATTGTTGCCTTGTGTCTTCAACTTTTTTTTCTGGAACATTTACCGATCGCTTACGTGTCTTTACCAAAAATATCATACCATTTTACTTAATTCTGTCCTTTCCAGGCTATTTCTCTTTATTACTACGTTTAATTGTCAATTTATATCTTATTACTATTTCTTAAACGATCTCATGTTTATTAACGCCAAAATTGCTTTATTTCCGTCGCTCGCGACGCATCATTGTTCTCTCGTAAAAATTCCAAACATACAATTTCAATTGGCATCTCTACTGCAGCTCCTCGATATTTTTCAGAGTTGCGAGTAATGTCATAATTTTCCGCGTGATTTTCTTTGTTAATCCCGAAAGTTTCATTTCAATCGCTTTACGCGTTCTCTTAATTTTTAGGAAAAAACCGCTTCTTTACATTACCTTTCTTATGATAACAATGGCTGTAAAAATCTCTAGTTATATTGTCTAAAGTGTACTTTCAAAATCACTCATATCTTTTAAACCCCTGATGCGATTCGCTTCGAATAACTTTTGAAATGTTCCTCTAAATGAATGCTATTGATTTGTACTGTCCAAATCGGGATTTTGTCGCGTCTTCTTTAATTTATAAAAAAATTATTAGTGCGCGACACCGCTTTCTTCTGTTTTTCCATCTCCTATTCATGCCATTCCTTGTTATGTTTGTTTTTTGCATCTAAATTGTTCGTGGGGATCTTAGATTGTTACAATATATACATACATCGTTGAGTTCGTGAAATCGATCTTATACAGGAAATCGAGAATAATATTACTATTACTTAAGGAAAATGTATGTATTTTAATTATTCCCTATCATTTAGGTTGTTGCTATCTAATAATAATAATAATAATAATAATAACAATAATAATAATAACTCCATGGAATTGTCATAAAACCGTATAAGAATACCGGCTTGGTTTATTCCGTACTCTTTTGACAATAATATTAAGCGAATTCTACGTCGCTTATGACATCAAAACACATGTGCATACATAACAAAAGAAAAAAAAACATAAAATACCCTTTGAAAAATGATCTACAATCTAGTTAATCACAATACATCTTTTCTTCCAACATTCACGCAATTAATTAGTGCCAATATTCACTCGAGTGCACTCTACCAGTTTGAATATTTAAAAAAAATAAATGGTCATGTCTTATCTCTAAGGTATTAAAAACTAACAACCTTGGCCTTGCTATAAATTTTGATGATATAAAAGCAAAATATAATGTTTTTAAACTTCCCTTTTTGCTGCACGACGATTGGCTGACATTGCTGTCCACATCCCAACGTTTCAAACAAAAAAAATCATAACCTCTTCAAAATCAACATCATACAATTTTGGAACGTGGAAACTAACACGCGATGCGTCCACTACGGCAACTCGAGTTCATCTCATAAGTAAACATCCGCACAACCGAAACCACACGATGCGCTCGCCACGGAATCTCAGTCACCTCTTTATCCGAATAAAAGAAGAATGTGGTTGACAGTTCCCGGTAACATGGTGACGTCAGCTCCGTAAGCTAGGCAACAGCGAATCAGAAGTATCGCCATTTGCCCGATGTTGTCACGTTTGAACTGCGAAATGAATCGCGTATCCGGAGTGCTGCAGTTTATCGGCTGAGCGTCGACGTGTGTTGAGCTTACAGTGTCCAAGTGTATTGTGAGAGCGGGAATTCAGAGAAGCGTGTTCTTTTAGATTTGTTGTTATTGTTGTATTTGCAGTACGCGGCAACGCCGCCCCCCTCCACACCGAACTGTCAACCACATTCTTCTTTTATTCGGAGTTTAAAGGTTTTGATTCTACCATGGAGTAATAAGAGTATAAGATACCTCTTTATTCTAGTCTATGATTCTACTATACCGCGTGGTTTAAAACAAAAGACAACTCTTCTCTGACACTACGACCTTTTTCTTTTTCGTATTTTTTTAATATATTATATTGTCTTTAATAGCCTTTTAGCATTGCCATAAATTCCTAAATATAGCCCAAGATATTTATAATGTTCGTAACCCCTTTTCCAATCACTTGTTTTCTTATTTGAATATATTATTGGTAATCATTCGTCATGTTTGTGAGAACATTCGACTGTCCCATTCTTTATGTGGAAAATTAATTTATCATCACAGAAATATTTTTATTTACGAAACATTATAAGGTTGCGACATGTCATTATTTGTAAATAAGTCATGTTTTTATTTATTGACATTCTCACAGTCTATTTTGGGCACAATTATTTAGAATATCAATAAATTAAAGAAAATAGCTTCCCCTCAGGCACCTTCACATGTTTTCGCTCTTATTGACATACGAAATTAATGTGTTTTTTTGTCCTAATTCAATGTTTCTGTATTTATTTTGGACGCGTCTGAATAGACCGTCACAATATTTTCAGTAAATGCTGATGTTTATAACCACAACACTCGACGTAGTAATCACATTCATCAGATGACAGTATCAACAGCTCACTACAAAAATTCTCATAAAACACATGCACATTATTTTACATCACAATGGCAAAAGGTTGTGCCATATTCCGTCTTGGAGATACTACCCTCAGATACTACTTAGAAAAACCCAAGTATAAATATTTATTCTGTACTATTGCCAGTTTTGCATCGCGTAGTTTACCTACGAAAACTTTGCGAAATCATTTTCCAAATTTGGGCGCCCGGTCCGAAGGTATGCGTCAGTCAAGTCGCTCAGCTTAACATTCAGAGGTCACCGCGAACGGGCTGTGAATCCCTCACACACAAATCTCGTCATTTATATTCTTTCCTTTTCTTTGTTCGAAATCTCTCCAGCCAAAATAACGAAGCATCTAACTCTCGTGTGAAGAAAAATACGTAAGTCAGCATTCGTAGAAAATTTATTGTTATTCTTTATATGAATATCTTTCTATAAAAGTACGTACTTTTCATTTTATAAACTACTGTACAAAGAGCAAATGATTTTGCAGTGTTCTTGGAACGCACATTTGTGAGCTGGCAAAGTCAGCATTCGAATCCAATATTCTAAAAAAACGACAAAATAATAGAGAAAAACTTATTTTCCCCCAACTACCATTTAAGTGAACTAGTACTTTATATAAAAGACAAGATAAGCAAATATTCTTCTTTATAACGGATAAAAGATCAATCCTATACATTGTGGTAACCTTAAATGATAATAATTATATATATTATTTTTAATTGTCTTGTTACAGAATGTAGTTTTCTCAGGAAGTCATCCTGACTTCTTACGCCAGTTGGTAACATATTTAAAATACACAAAATATTTCGCTGGAAATATTATTGCTCAAACAGGAGAACTTAATGGCACTATGTATTTCATAGATCATGGAGAAGTTGAAGTATTATCTGTGGATGGATCGGAAATAATACTGACAGACATTCTAAAGAAAGGTGATGTGTTTGGTATGGTAAGTAGTATGTCATGAAAATGTAGCTTAATTTTTCAAAGCCAATACATTCGAAGTTACAAACTATAGTGACGTTTGTTATGAAATCAAGGAGTGCAAGTAAAAATTCAATTTTACTTACCATATAATTTGATGGAGAAACGTCAACTCATTATAATCATTCTTTACTGTATCACTCACAAATGCTTCAAAGGCATTAAAAAAAATATTTCCCTTAAGACAGCATAAAACACATTCTTAAGAGAATTCTTGATGAAAAAGGTGGTTTTTTCTCCAAGAAACTTCAGTAATTATGACTCACTATAGAAAGAAACACTGTGACAACAAAGATATCTATTACGTCGAATTTAAGTTTTTTGGCCACTGAAGTTTTCTTGGCATACCATTTCACAAAATTATTTCAAGATAAGCAATACTTTAGAAAACGATGGTTGAAAGAGTATTTTATTCTTCTTTACGTAGTCTTATGCAACGTTTCGAGGAAGGAAGTTTTCATCCTCCGGCTACAAAAATATAAACGGCGAATTTAGCGGACACAACCAAATAAAATGTTCGTGGTCAAATATCTTCCATCGAAATGAATAAAATGTTGCAGACACTAATATGTTTTTTACGTAAATCGATTCCCACTACAGAACTCATTGATTTGAAAATAAACATGACAATCATCTTCACGATTACAGTGTGTTTCCTTTATAAAACCATGACAAAGTTTAAAGAAATGTTGCTACAAAATAACACACATTCGGAGGTGTTCGTAACAGTTACGTAAAATTATGTTACTACCTGGTACCTGGCGCGTTATTCATTTTCTTATTTATCTTTTCTCTCTCCCTCTCCCCCCTCTCTTTCTCTAGCACTCTCTCTCTCTCTAGCCTGCTCCTCCTCTCCTCGACCTCGACCCACGGCGACGCTCAGCAACAATGAAGTTCAGGTGTATTTGAAATTGCATTTATCCACCACCTCCTAGAGTTAAACTGTAGAAGGTGTAAACTGTACGGTGTAAACTGAAGGTGTAAACCTGTAAACTGTAGAAGGTGGTGATTTAACCCTCTAGTGTTGTCTAGTGCTGTTACATATGTAACAACATTTCGAGTCAACTCGTATTTGTACCTTTTTGCACTAATTTGCAAATTTTATTTCTTCAATAGACAGAGACAACCTAAATGAAACCTATAAGCAAGTTTTTTTCATTCTGAATACCAGATGTCGATGTAGCTGTAATCGCTAAGGCACTGTATACTCCCGGCCATGTTGTTCCTATGACGCGTTGGTTCGAATCCTTATCTAAAACCGTGCTTAGCTGCTGTAGGCCTGCCAAAGGACTTCAGCGGCTCATGAGCGCGTCAACAATGGGCGGAGTTACAATAATTGCACTATGCCTATATCCTTCACATAGGTGCAAGCAATAAGTTGACAAAGTTGTATCGCAATCGGATAAACGGTACGGCAGCGTATTAAACGCGAACCAAAAAACATAATTTTTATATATTAGATTTGGGGAAAAGTGTTCAAACTAATAAACATGAATTAAACTCATTTAAAAGTAATAAAAGAACAGTTTAATCAATGCAGGGAAATAATTTTTAAATAACAATTTTTATAACTATCTTACCACTAATGGATGTATTTATTAATCAACTTTGACATGAATAAGATATCAAAATATGATCAAAACGTTGTCTCTTACTACTAGATAAATAGTTCAAGAACATAATAAAAAGGTCATAAACAATAATATGTTCTTTAATACATAATTTCAACTCGTGGTCCAAGGGATGAAAATAAAATGACCGACTGCGATGTTACGAGGCAAAAGGCAACATTAAGCGGACTTTTTTTAAAAATTTGTTGCGTCTACTATTTTGACGAAACGCGTTTTTAATATCCTTAAGGGGCGTTGAGCACTTTGCGCTGTGGAGTAATCCTCCATTAACTTTTTCTTATGTCATGTCATGTCACGTCACGTCACGTCACGTCACGTCACGTCACGTCGCAATCAGTTGTCAAGAGGACCGCCAGGTAGCATCTCCGCGAACGCGCCTCCTGCTACGCGCTACCCAGCTACCAGAATTGAGAAGGAATAAGGATAAGGGCAGGGTTTAGGACACTTCACAGGGGTTGGACTAGCCCTTGTGAAGCAGCCAAACTCGTTTTGTTGGAACAAATTACACATGAGATTCGACGGGAATCGAACCCGGACCTCAGTGGTGAAAGGCTAGCGACTTTGCTATGTGCGAGCCCTAATTATAAGACGTTTAATTAAAGGATGGATAATTGAACGAAGTTATAAGAACGATAATTGCAAAACTAACGTTTCCTTAACGAGAGAGTTCAACTGCACGAACCAATCAATCATTAACCAAAGATGGACACCCACTTCGTTCTCTATCATGCACCTGATCACGCCCTTCATTGAACTGTCAGAATCATCTGCTTGCCATTGAATCATTCACTGCATTTTCTCCGTAAACCTCGCAAATCTGTCGATGAATGTACACTGGTTTAATGTTCTTCGCATTCAGAAAACGAATTTCAAATTAATCTCGCACGCGATGGGATTCTCAATCAACTTTGCCATTATAAACAAGCATTGTCAAAACAAAGATGCCAGATCCGAACTGGGACCCCCCCCTCCCATCTGAAGGATATTTCTCATTATTACCCAATTCGGCCAAATGACTGAATGATGAACTAGCGATACTAAACCAGTAATTTCTTTCAGGCATAATTTGTAAATGTTCCGCAATTGTATTTTACTACTACATGAACCTGCAAGGGTGTTTTCAAACAGCAATTCCCTTTTTTCCCTCACCGAGACTCGAACTCAGGTCCACTAAGTTAACTCTCCGGCAGGCCTTACAGCTACACCAAGAAACCGCTCTGACGCACCAACTTGGGCCGACG
Source organism: Teleogryllus occipitalis (assembly GCA_011170035.1). Classification (NCBI taxonomy): domain Eukaryota; kingdom Metazoa; phylum Arthropoda; class Insecta; order Orthoptera; family Gryllidae; genus Teleogryllus; species Teleogryllus occipitalis. The sequence goes on from BLKR01003111.1 coordinate 34,897, forward strand.
TTTAAAAACATAATTGTCGCGCCCATTATTTCCATAACGCAATTTTCGAAAATTCAGAAATCAACGAAAATGAGAGCGCCGCCATTCTTTTAAGCGTCCCTTGTTTTATCCCTGAAAATAATTTAAAGAAAAATTTAGAGAGGTTGTTGATAATTTTTTTTAAAGAATTGCATAAATTCAAACAAAAATTTCGCGAAAACTACTCGTTTTTTTTTCTTAAAAAAAGTACACGACCTTTCTTAAAGAGCTGATGTTTTAAAACTGATTTTGTTTAAAGCAAAAATCTCTAGCTTCCATTTTGTTGTTTTGATGTTAACTGTAATTTTCGAAAACACAGAGTTCGCTCGAAATCAACTAGCACCACTCTTTCTACCGATCTTTGTTACATATGAGAAAATATTTTTAAAAAATGGAGCGATTTTTGAAAAAATGAATTTTTTAATTGTGTAAATTTCAAGCACAAATTTCATAAAAATTACTCGTTTTTTCAAAACATTGTACATGACCTTTCTTAAGAGTTGATTTTTCAGAACAGATCTTGTTGAGGGCAAAAATCTTTATCTTCAATTTTGTAATTATCGAGAATACATAGTTCACCAGAAATGAGAATAGCACCACTTTATTTACCGTTCTTTGATACATACGAAGAGCAAATTTAAAATTTGGAGTCGTTTTGGAGAACAAAATGTTTTTTAAAAATTAAAAATTACTTAATTTCAAGCACAATTACGCGAAAACTCATATTTTCGAAAAATTAAACATGATCTTATTTCAAGATGTTTTTAATGAACAGATTTCATTGTAGGACAAAATGTCTTCAATTGTAGTAGTAAGAAGACCTGGAAAAAAGTTTGAACGTTTGAACATTTTCGAAAAATCAGGTATTTCACTGAAATTAAGACCTGTTCCATTCTCTTACGCGTTCTTTACGCTATCCAAGGACAAAGTTTAATAAACAAATTTGAAGTAATTTCTGAGAAAATTTTGAAAATGTTTAGGCTTCATATAAAGTACCCTAAAATGAAAACAATCGAGCATTTAGTTCATTATAAAGATCGAGAAATATCAATTTTGAAGTAAATCGGCTGAACGGTTTATAGAGACGCTAGCGTTAACCACACGCAGACGTTTTGCTGTCAAGCTAATCTCCCAATGTATCCTTCTGTAGTCATAAATACTTGTTGAAAAATAACAATATTTCTCTTGTAATTTGAACCACTTTGCAGATACAAGGACTATACAAGAGTACTCCTCATACTCGCACATTCCGAGCTACAGCAGCTACTGGCATTCTTTCACTGCATTACGACGACTGGAAAAGCCTTTTACCGTTTTTTCCTCAAACATATAAAGAATTATATGATAGGGCTTACCTATTTTCTTTTTTACCATAAAACATTACTAATTGTGAAATGTTCAATTTTTGTTGCAATGGTTAATTTGTTTGCTGTTAACTCGATGTCATAACCATTAATTTGTCATCTATGCTGTTTAAAGTTTTAAACAATAAAATTACTTTTAAAAAATTCATTCTTAATTGCATATGAATCAATAAATTATTTATGTAAGTGCAAATCAGTGCAAGGAAAAGTTCAATTGAATTTATAAAAGTCTTAAATTTATTCATAAACATTTTCTTTCTTTAAATGGTATGATATATTTGTGGTAAAATGAGCATAAAGGAAATAAAAACCATGATTATTTTGAATTTTCATTTTACTTTATTTATATACAGCAAGTCATTAAACCATATAGAAAAATTAATATAAAATTAGTAAAGGCCATTTTAGGTTATCCTATGAATAATCATCCTGATCAGGATCCTCATTGCTTTGTTGCATTGAGACCATTTGTGCGGCTTCTTGCAGCTGCTGCCATTGTTGCTGTTCTGCAGCAGCTTGTTCTTCACGTGCCTGTGATCAAACAAACTGCATTACACCTTCTGTACCTCGAACTATTACTTCTCTGATAACAATATTATTGTTTTAATATCAAGCATCATTGTTGAGTTTTTTGACTGCACACACACACACACACAGACACAGGCACACACAGACATAGATATTTATTTATTTATTTAATCAACAATGAAATATGAAATTCTTGGAATAACTTGCATTTCGACCTGAAAATTACATCGAGGAGATTTTGCCACTGATGATTCAGTAATGTCTTTTTCAAATTCAAAGCTCCAAAATTTTGCCAGTAGTTTTACAGGTCATAATAGAAACACTGATAAGTTCAAGGTAAGGTCATAATTCAAAATCATAAAACCTGATTATTATGTCATTAAAAAAATAATTTATTAGTATTAACATCATTAGAAGCATTAGTGAAAAATAATTAAAGTAGAATTACATAAAAAATATTAAATCTTAAAAAAATTACAAAAACAAACTAGTGAAAACCCGTCAAAATTTGACGGTGAGATTTGAGATAAATGTAAAATACTGTGACCAGACTAATGTTCACAATACGTTGCATTGTTTGGATCTTCAGGGTATAACGAAGATGTTCTGTGATGTGAGTTCCCAAAATTTTGAACACGTATGGCCCATGGGCAGGTGGCAATGCAATATCGGTGCCCAATTGCACAAAAGAAAGAGCACTATTATACTGACGGATATTATTTCTAAAGTTTTTTGATGTGTCATCATGTCCTATATACAACTTTTATTTCTTCTGGCATATCGCCTGAAAGTAAACTTATTTTCCCATTTAAGCAACACAGAGTAAATCGTTTGCAGAATTTCTCTCACATGCGAAGTGCAAAGCAGAACAAAACTGACATTTCATAAGCAACGACCCAGCAGAAAACGAAATGACCTCACTATCACGACACCTACGCTGACTTTCTCTTTCCCTGCGTCCAGTTAATGTATGTTTGCGTCTTTTGGGACGCGTGGGCAACGATTCGGAATCGACATAACCTGTGAATAACTTCACTACTTCAGTACAACCGAGCAAAACACACTGTCCGAATGTTCTCTACAAAATTCACCACAAAAGCAAATACATGCAAACTGTCAACGCCACAATGCAATAATTACACTGAAACAAAACCTTGATGAATTGTAAACAAATCTCAACAATCAAAACAAAACATCAAACAGCGCCACCATGAAGCATCTATCGACTCATATATGTCGATTTTGAAACAGCCACCTTTGGAAGAAAACAATTGACTATTGATAAGCGTACTATTAAAGAAATATTTAATTAATTAATTTACACACTAAATGTTGGTGAATCAACACAAACATTATCTGATAACACATCTAGGGATCACATTCTTTCATTTAAAGGAAAAAATACTACAATCGGTTCAGTAGAAGCTCTAAACGAAGCCATGGCAAAATACCTTATTTTTTTAAATATATAGATATTTAACAATATTAATTTGCGAGCAGATTCATTTGAAAATTAACACGTTCACTGACCTCTGATCCATATGTGGGTCACAGACATTTACAATTTTTATGGCAAACATTTTCATTGAACTCCTTGTAACTGCACAGATTTTGGCGGGGACTTGCTAGGATGGTCATAGAATTTAGAAATACACCAAGACATGCAGAAATATATTTTTATTTTTGAGAATATTACAGTAAAATTTTGTTGCAGTCAGGAAAGTTTGGACGTGGGGAGATATTTTAATGTTTTCATAGAGACAGGGAACGTGTAAAAAAATTTCCCAAGCTCAGAGGTGTGGACTTGGTCCCTCATTGCATGGATTGTGATATGATGGAGGTGACGTGTGGAGTAGTGTTGAAATCCACATTTCTGTATATTATGTACTAATATTTATCACTACTGACATTACTGGAAAGTGACGAGCAACCAGAGAGGAGCTTGAAGTCATCAGGTACATAGGTCATGGAGAAGAGGGACCACTGAAACAATTCAATTTTTCCATTTCCAAACCGAACATAATAGTAACACTTGAGTGATCACAATTTTAGGCTTCAACGCCTTCATAATCAGCAGCCTAATTTTAGCCAAATATATCTGATTTGTTTTTATTGGTCTAGTGGCCAGCAGAATTTTTCATCAATTGGTAAGTTTCTTCCTTCTGATGTTTTCTGAATATTCCTTTTGTTGCTGATTGGTTTCAAGTATGTATGCTCATTTTGTAAAAGGAAGCTCGCTTGAGGGTTGACTCCTCCTTCAGGATATAAATCCTGAAACAAAACATAGTCAACAAAATCAGTTTATGTTAAAACTACAAATAAATATATCAGAATAGTGGTTTTGTAAAATATTAATATTTTGAGTACGATTAAAGTTTGATTACCTGGATTCAATCTACATCCCATCATTATTTTAATATTTATTTATTAATGACAGCAGCCAAAGCAGATATACACACACTATGTTACAATTTACATTATCAGTGAGTAAATTAAATCATAGTAACATTCTAATTTAGTATTAACTTTATCACAATCGGTAATTTGTTTTATGTAATTGCACAATTTTTTTCTTCTTAAAGAATTCATATAGTCCAGCTTCTCTTTGAATGAATTAGCTGTCTTGGCTAAAACAGTAATGTGGGAGGTCCAATTGTTGATGAGGAAGAACCTCCATGAGGGAATACATCCACCCTCTGCCAACATTTCTTGGTCTATACGGTATTCAAGGGGACTGCCCTCTTCCCACCCACTTTTATTTACCATTGAGGGTTTCAACAATATTGTTCCCACCTCTTCGGCATTGTGTGGAAAGATACATTTTAACATCTCAGGTCATGTGAGAGGATGGAATTCACTGGATATCCATGTGGCCTTTCTTTGAATCTTTTATTTGCTCCACATCTTTCTTCAATTTGGGAGCCCATTTATAATGTTGGATTATTCAAGAATGAGTAAGATATGTCATATGTATTTTCTTAGAAGTAGGAACACTCAGCTTAAAAATGATTCTTGTGTAAGATTCAGAAGGCAATTAACTTGCCTAATCAAAGCAGCTCTGTCCTTCTCATTCAGTTTTTGGCTGATTAACACCTCTGGGTCATTTTGGCTACAAACATGCCGCAAAATCACATTCCCAAAGGTGTATGTGGATATGAGGTTCTTCAAGCCAAGATGGAAGTCAGAGCACTTATCTTGGTTAAGAGGCAATTACCGTACCAAAATCATTAATTTATTTGTAATAATGTTGTAGAATATCAATCTTTGCTTAGGTCAGTGAAAATGTTCATGTCATCAGCATAACTGATCTATGCTAACCACACGTTTCCCAAATTGGAGGTTTAAGCATGAATACGATCGGTCAAAGAACCGATCCTTAAGGGATACCACTAATAACTGAATTGTGTTCACTGTCACCGATTCTGACTACGAAAATTTGCTGGTGAAGATATCTCCTTATCCACAAGTACAACTTTCCTCTAATTCCAATGGAGTGAAGTTTATGGATTTATCTTTTATGAAGTACTCAGTCAAAGTTATGTTCATTGGTTTATCGAAGTCAAGTTTTTTAGTCCAATTATTTAATGAGGATGTCACGTTACTTGTGGTGGATCAACCTGATACAAAGTACATGTTGAATAGGAATAATTGAGTATGGCATATCTTTCATTGCTATTATCTTCTCTGACAGGATGATAGGCTTATAATTTCTTGGCAAGAGTGTCTCCTTTCTTACATGCCAGGGATACTATAGTAAATTTGCATTGATGTCTCAAGATTCTATTCTATAGAGGAACTAGTTATAGAGCACATTTCCAATAAAATGTTGGAATGCAGTCTGAGCCAGAGGTGGAATTTTCATCCAGAGTTTGTGTTTTGAGCTCATTTAATAACTGATAACACATGATGCCCCAGGGTGTATGTTTTGTCCAGAGAGGTGAACTTTTGACAATGCAGGTCCTAAAATAATTGAGCGTTGCTGCAAAATGCATCACTCTGTGAAATGTATTCTATCACCCATCAGTTAAGCTAAGTGCCAGTCGTTTACTACACTGTCATTTCTGCGTGTGTTTAGGGGTTATTACAAGTGATTTACAGTGTTCTGATATTGTCGCTAAAAAGAATAATGTAAGAATTGTTACAAATGATGTTGAAAGCAGATGGCAATAGTAGGCCTGTGAATTAAGTCATCAAACAGTTTTTAAAGTACAGGCCATATATACTGAATTTCAAAAAACCTGCATTACATTCTTTCATCATGCTTTTAATTAAAATCGTGATGGACTATATTTCAAACAACGAATTATGGAAGTAAATAATATTTATTAGTAAGGAAGTTTTTAATTGTACTTTTCTTTAATTATAGCTCATAACTTCCCTGATTTCCTGCAAACATTCTCCAGTCAACAGAATGATAAAAAGAATAGGGAGTACAACAGCCTCTGCAAATGTTAACCACAGTTTATGAAGTGAATGCCAATCATTTCTACCAAATTATTGTCCAAATTATCAGCCTATTATACCTATTGATGCCAAACCATATCCCCAACTTGGTTTGGCATCAATAAATGTCAAAAACAACAAAAAAATTCACATGACAGAACAGACCATAAGGCTTCTCTGTGTCATGATCAGTACATAATCCAGGTTTTGCCATGAAGACTTCCTGAAACTCACTTGCAAATATTTCAGCAATTTGCTGACTGTAATAATTTTGCTGTCTTTGACTTTAATATATTGCGGGACCCTGGATTTCGGCAAGATTTATAGTTGGAAAAAGCAAGTAGGACTGTTTAATATCTGTTCAAATTTGGTTCTCAGGCATCCAGAAATTGTTGGGAGGGTATTCAAAATTGACATGTAGTTTATATAATGAACACTGAGACCAACACTCTTGAAAGGTATCCAAGTCCAAAGTTTCCTCCTTGCTAAATGTACAATCAAATGGTTAATTCACGGTTTAGTATTGATTTTCTTCATATTCATTGGAGGGGTACTGCTGGACAATATAAAGGAGTATTCATCTTTGAATTTGTGCTTGCATCTATGGGAATCTATGCTTCATATAGAGAGTGGGTTGTTTCATGTCAGAAAATCTACGATAACAGATACATCTGAAGTTGTTCTGGAATGAGTGATATTGAGTACTGTGATTGACTTCATACATGATATTATAGGTAAAAAGGTGCTCAGGACTAGATAATGGTAAAGCTATTTTCAGAAAAGAGGTAATTGAAAGTACAAAGACTTATTTAAAACAGGTGATCATAATACAAAGCATATTTATTTCATTAGAAGATACATTAACATATTGTTTTAAAATATGTTGCCAGTGGCCTACCAACCTCCGGCAGAAATGAAAAAGGTCAATATCTCAATTTATGGAGGGGCTTCCCATTATCTAATCCCTATCAACTGAAGCTGTCAATAATAAATACCACTGAAATTTATTGAAATTAAATGAATTTTGTTTACCTTATGGTTATTGTATACTTGCTGTTTTTATTAGTCATTAGAAACACTACACAACAAAACTATATTAGATGAAAAATGTGTGTATTTCAGTTTGTTACTGCTTCCATTAATACATTAATAAATAAATAAAATAATAACAAATAATAATAATAATAATAATAATAACAATAACAATAATAATAATAATAATAATAATAATGAATAAAAGTATAAAATTTACAGCTAATAAAATATATTGACAATGGTTCATGAATAGGTACTTACAGAGGAATTGTGGCCACATGTCTCTCTCTCTGCAACAATTTCTCCAAGTTCTCTTCTTTCATTCGAAGTGATAGTGTCCATGATAAAGAAATTTATATACTAAACAAGGCAAGACATGGTTGTCCAGCACCTGGACCACTCTTCTTAAGGATAACTTTCTGATGTTCTTCATACAAACGCACACACAAGTTCAAATTTTTTCACTGCCTTTTCATTTAAATTCCATTAAATATCATGAACAGCATCTCTTCTTCCTCTTTTATTTTATTATTTGAAATTAACACCCACAAAGCAGTTTGAAGACAATAATTGTCAATAAATTGTATAATTTTGTCTTGGGTATTCATATTATAAAATTACCAGGAAGAGCAAACCAAATTGGTCAAATACACATGCACTGGGACATGTGACATGAAAATTGGTGACTTAATTCCCAAAGACTAATGCATTCTTCATTTTCCTGACTACTTGCACTATGTTAAAAAGAGATGAGAACAGGAAAGTGCCCAAGTTTGGATGTAGAGTAAGTTAATTAGCGGATACTTTCCTCAATCAAACCAAGTACCAAATCATCAATACACCATGAACACCATTGGTCAACACCACCCATACCTTCACCCGATTCTTATTACTCCAGTCACAGAAACAGTGACATGCCCCTACATGCTACTACAAACTATAAATTTGCCGGTTCAAGAAGGGAACACGGTACACCTTTAGAGATGCGTGGCGAGGGGGAGGACGGGAGAGGGCAAAGGAGGGGTGTCTCCTTAAGCTCTCCCTCAAATTACGCTGCGCGCTCTGATAGAAATGAATAAAACTCACCAATAGGCGATTTTCATGGCTCTCCCTTAATACACTTTGTCCCCACCGCATTTTAATGCCAAATTACTTCCAAAGGCAAGTTTTATCGTTTTGCTCACCCGGATCCAAGAAACGGCGAGGCTCGGGCTACACCCTCGCAATCACTGTAAACATCCTTGAGTCTATCCACCACATAATTATCAATTCATTTTTATAAGAAAGCACTTCAGTAAGAATATTATCTTTACTAGTGAGAACCCGTCAAAATTTGACGGTGAGATCTGAGATAAATGTAAGATACTGTGCCCAGAGTAATGTTCACAATATGTTGCGTTGTTTGGATCTTCAGGGTATAAGGAAGATATTTTGTGATGTGGAATTTCCAAAGTTTGAACATGTATGGCCCATGACCGGGTGGCAATACAATATCGGCACCAAATGACACAAAAGAAAGAGAACTATTATACTGACGAATATTATTTCTTAAGTTTTTTGATGTGTCATCATCTATAAACAACTTTGATTTCTTCCGGCATATTGCTCGAAGTTAAATTTTTTTCCCATTTAAGCAACACACAGTAAACTTGTTTGCAGAATTTCTCTCACATGGGAAGTACAAAGCAGAACAAAACTAACATTTCATAGACAATGACCCAACAGAGAACGAAATGACCTCACTAACACGACTTCTACGCCGACTTTATCTTTCCCTGTGTCCACTTAATGTATGTTTGCGTCTTTTGGGGCGTGTGGGCAACAATTCGGAATTCAACGTAACCTGTGTACAACTTCACTACTTAAGTACAACTGAGCAAAACCCACTGTCTGAATGTTCTCCACAAAATACACCACAAAAGCAAATACATGCCAACTATCAACGCCGCAATGCAATTATTACACTGAAACAAAACCTTGACGAATCGTAAACAAATCTCAACAATCAAAACAAAACATCAAGCAGCGCCACCATGAAGCAGCTTTGGAAGAAAACAATTGATAAGCGTACTATTAAAGAATGATTTAATTAATTAATTAATTTACACCGTAAATGTCAGTGAATCAACACCAACAGTATCTGATAACACATCTAGAGATCACGTTCTTTCATTTAAAGGAAAAAATACTACAATCGGTTCAGTAGAAGCTCTAAACGAAGCCATGGCAGAATACCTTATTTTTTTAAGTATATAGATAAGGAAACCTCAAGAATTCAAAATGCGTAGTTGCAAGCACGTTTTGAAGAACGAACACTACAAGGTTTATCACACACGCACACCACCCTGATTGCAGTACTATTTAGTAATAGAGCTCCATTAAGATACTACGATGAAATTGCCTCCCCTTATAATTGCCTAACCACCCCTCGTCCCCTTCACCGTGGATTGCCCCCACGTCGGAGTGGTGCAAAGTGCTGGTTTCCTTAAGTTGTACAGTGTTCTAGACTTCAACCAATTTGCCTTGCCCCTCCCAAAAATTGAAGCTGGGTCTTTGTGCAAGGAATGCAAGCATCTTCATCATGAATGTTTTCATAACCAAATTGAATTGCTCAATAGTTTTTACAAATGAAAACTACCAGCACAGCATGTTTACCCTTCATAACCATTTCATGGGTATTTAAATACGTAACAGAACCATTTTCTGGCAATAATTAAATGTATTTTACCTTAGCAAATAATTCTTGTTGCTGACGCAATAGCTCTTCTTCTGGAATGCCTAGGTTTTCCAAACGCATACTTTGACGCCTCCGTTTTGCAGCAGCTGCTTTACAATCTCGCAATACTGCTTCTGCATCAGCTCTGTAGTCTCCAAATCCAAGTCGATCCAATGCTGAAATAGTAAAAAGAGATGACTAATTCAAGAACAGAACATTGAATACTTAACAGGAAAAGAATTGGATGTAACCTTGTAAAACGTGTTCTGCATTAATAGTTTTTTTCTGCTGAGTATTACAAATTTCATTTGCTTCAGATGAAAGCAAATGAATGAATTCTGTGCAGCAATTCAAAATAAGTTCACGTGATTCATTAGCAACTCTGATATTTGGCAAAATTTCTTTAATCATCTTGTTAATCGAAGCTCTTGGTAAGGTCAATTCATCATCATCTGCTGTCACTGAGGTTGAAGATGCCATGTTCGGACTAAACAAAAACACATTTCACAGATCTCACAAGAATCTAAAATCTGAAAACTTTTATAATATTTAGTAAAAACTTAAAGTAAGCAATTTTAAAATGATTTTAATTATGCATTTGGAATACTCACTTCCATTTAATACCCTACATATATTTTATCCAAGTACCCTTTACCCTTACCCCAAGTACCCTTCATGTATGATAACCTCCAAAAACTGTAAACCTTTTCATCAAAATGAATATTTTCCTTTTAAATCTACAAAAACTAAAACGTCAATGTAAGTTTACAAATATCAATAATTAATTCCGACGCTCAGTTCTGAAATACGATCTTTTTGACGTGTCTGGTACCTATATAACTTACAAATTTTGACACAAAGCAAAAGTGGAAATGAATACTGAAGCAATGAAGTATTTACGGAAGAAATTCAGTCTACGCGCAAAAATGAGGACATCAACATCCATCCCAAACAATAATCTGTCAATGCGTTATACTGTAAAAATACACCAGTAAATCTTACCGATTCCCGTTATTCCGCCGTTACCTAGCCCACGATCACTTGATTCGATAGCGCTGGCATTCGCTGCTCTGGGTACCTATTCGCAGCCTTTTTGCAACGACTGCGTTTTGTGTTGAACAGTAGTGAATGCAATGAAAGATTGCGGAGCGTGAGGGAGCGTGGCAGTGTGCAGTGTAAAACAAAAGTTAATCTACGAATAAAAAATGTTACGAAAAGATGGCGATGGCAAGCTGGATGATTAGAGGGAGAAATTCACGAACTGGACGCACTCTTAGAAGTAAGATACATTGCAAACAAATATCCATGCACGTAGTAACAAATGTAGAAGTAAGAGAAGATGTGTTGTACTTATTAATATCTGACTTTTCAGATCGACATGACAGTGAAGATGACGTGCAACTCGACCTAACCAAAGGTGCTTACTATTTATCAGCCGATTGTATTTCTAAGTGAAGTTAAAATAAAGCAACGCTAGGTTTTAACATATCTTTCGTTACAGATTGTTCCGAGAATGCGAAACAAATTCTGTCAAATATATGTAAGAAGCAAGGGCTTACCGAAGGCAAGAGGTTTGGTTACCTCAACGCATTTGTTAAATTGTTAACTAAAACAAAAGACATAGGAGAATTGGGTTACACGGTTGAACAGTTATTCGCATGGTAAGGATGTTTATGTAACTTAAACTTTTTTGCTGTACAAATGTTAGGGAATTGGGAGAGTGAGGTTGACAATCTATCTGAGATGGCCAAAGTTTTGATACTTCTAGGAGTTTGTGATGTTATGAACATTGTAAAAATGTTTTGAATTACAGTTTGCAAGTTGCATTAGCTCATGATGCATCCCAGGTTAGATCTGCTGCATTGCGTGTTGTTCGTTATTTATTGAAGAAAGAAAGTCATGTCAAAACATTGAATGATTTACATTACCCTTATCTTATAGCAAGGTATGTCGCTCAAATTATGAATAATTGTATTGGTCTTATTCTGTTTTTTGTGATTTAGACTTGCATTATAAAAGTGCTGAGTTTTCATTGAATTTTTTTGTGTGTTCAGAAGTTTTGATTTACATCTTCACAATGACGCTGAGCGAATGCAAGCCCTACGAGTTATCCGAAGAATGTTGCTTTTGGCCCCAACAATTTTCTCACCAAGTCTTGTGTGCTCTCTTATTGCATTGGCAAATGGTGCTGCTGAAGAGAAGGACAAAATGCTGCGGGTCTGCCTTGCTACATTATCTGAAATTTGTGAGTGATTTTAGTGAACAGTGAAAATCAGGGTTGTGAAGAATTCAAATGGATTTCAAAAATGTTCTTTGACTTTATCATTTATGTATTTTTCACAGGTGTGTTGAATACTGAAGTTTTCATAGCCTGTGGTGGAGTGACAGCATTGCAACGTAATTTGTTGGAATGTTCTATGCCACGTATCGCTGAATCCCTGTGTGGAGTGTTGTTATTTCTTCTAAACAATCCAGTGACTCGTGAAAAAGCTGGAGTGAGGCTTCAAGCTCTAGCAGCTCCTTTCTGTGACTTCCATTGGGATCCTTCACGCAACAGGTAGCTACTTGTTAGCCATGTTTTATAATTATTTTCATTATGAATAAGTAATTAAACTTTGACTTTCTTTTCCTCAGGGATGAAAGAGAAGTCAGATTTCATTGTAGTCGTCTTGCATTACTATCTGTTCTTCGATCATGGCCGGGAGTACTTCATTTTTGTCACCCAGGCGACAGTTCTGGTTTGCGAGCAATTGTTAATATTCTTTACGTTCGACAGCTTGAAGTGCGGGTGAGTTTTTTTAATATTCTAACTTAAATTGATAAGTAGAAATGGTAAGTTTGGTTAAAGTCTAGAACACGGTACAACCTAAGGACGTCGTTTAAACCGGCACTTCGCACCACTTTGGCAAGAGGGAAATCCACAGTGGAGGGGACGATGGGTGGTTAGGCGATTATAATAATTGGTCACGAACGTGACATCATAAGTTAGGGGAGGCAGTTTCACCCTAGTGTCTTGGCGGAGCTCCATTAGACAGACAATAGTCCTGCCTGTGATCAAGGTGTGTGCCTCTGTGATAAACAAAGCTTTCATCATTCGAGTTCGTTGCAGCAGTTTGAATTCGAGGTTTTCTTATAAAGTGCTCACTGAAGTGCTTTCTTATAAAAGTGAATTGGTAATTATGCTGTGGATAGACTCAAGGTTGTTTATAGTGATCACGAGGGCTGAAGGCCCAAGCTTCGCCGTGACTTGGATCCGGGCGAGCGAAGTGAGAAAACTTGCCTTTGAAAGTTATTTGGGCATTAAAATGCGGCAGGGACAAAGTGTTTGAAGGGAAAGGCATGAAAATTGCCTATAGGTACGTTTTCTTCATTTCTATCAGTGCTTAGCATAATTTGAGGGAGGGCTTAAGGAGATTCCCCTCCTCTGCCCCCTCCCCTTCCCATCCCTCTCCCCCCGTCGCCATGCTTCTCTAAGGGTGTACCATGTTCCCAACTTTAACCAATTTTTTTAGTTAAGTTTTGTTATCAACACGAAAATAATCAACATTCAACAAGTATTTTTATAGGTCTCTCAAAAGCTTTTGACACAATGTCCCAAATGTACTTCTACAAAAAATAAAGTATTGGAACTAAGAAGAAACGTAAATGAACTCTTAAAATCTTACTTAGTAAATTGACAACAATATACTGAAATTTTTTGGGGAATTAGAACACTCAGTTGATAAAAATACAATCAAAGTCTGAGACAGTAACTACATGTGTCCCACAAGGGTCTGTGTTTGGCGCCTTACTTTCTGATGTAAACGATTTTCCCAAGTCTACAGATTATAAACTTATATCCAACACAGATGACACTTCAGTTGTTAGCCATGATAAAGACTGAATTACTCTTGATGAAAAAATGACTAAATCAATAGGACATATTTTCCTTCTTAAATGTAAATAAAAATCTAAAATAAAGAAAAAACAAATGTAATGTACAAATCATGCACTTTATTTGATGCTCCAATTAATGGAGTTTCCTAATTAACTGTATGTATTATGTTTATTTCTTTAATGTCATGGCCCAGTTTGTTGTAAAGTGTTTGCAAGACCCCAGCTTACGAGTGCTGGTCATTGTTCGCAGTATTCTTTTTTGGATAATAAATGTGCGAGAGCTTTCAAGGGCATTTCCCCAGAATATTATTCCATATTTTAGGTGTGAGTGCGCATTTGCAAAATACATTATTTAAAGTGCCTCAATGTTGAAGCTTGACCTGAGGGTGAATAGTGCATAGCGAGATTTGGTGAGCTTCTTGTTAAGATTTGAGATGTGAGCATTCCATTTTAGGTTTTCTTGGATTGTTAGACTCAGAAAGGGTTTCATGAGATATTGTTACAGGGGTATTATTTATGAGCAAATGCTGTGAGAATTTTTCTTTGGATTGGGGATTCTTGAAATTTGGAGAGACTGTCTTGCTAGTGTTTATGATGAGTTTGTTGTTTTGAAACAATTTTACTAGTCCATGCAAGGTTTTGTTTCTTTTTCTAATGAGTTTTTGTTTTGATGATTATGTTTGTGTCATCTGAAAACAAAATTATTTTGTTATTTCTTAAAGCCAAAGGTATGTCATTTATGTATGTAAGGAATAGTATTGACCCTTGTTGGATCCTTGAATGACTCCACAATTCATCATCTGAGGGCAGGAATAGTATAAGGCGATATTGTGCTGGAGGGTAACTACTTGGCTACTGGCTTTGATATATATGATTTAATCTATTGATCTGCAATCCTTTGGATCCCTTCTAGTTTTGTTAAAAAGATATGATGGTCAGTAATGTCAAAGGCTTTTGACAAATCTAAGAAAAGGCCAATAGGAATTTCCTTTTGATTTAGGGCAACAGGTATGTCATTTAAAAAGGAGAAGTTGGCTGTGTCTGTGAATCTATTGCTACTGAAGCCATGTTGTACATTTGTGAGGACATTATTTGCGTTGAGAAACTGTTTGAGTCTATAGTTGAAAAGCCTTTCCAGAATTTTTGAAAATCCTGATAGCTGGGAGATAAGCCTGTAGTTCATTGGATCATAACTATTGCCCTTTGTAAACAATGATTTTTTTTTTTTCCATTTTGTATACATCTGGGAATATGCCTATATGTAGAGAGTAATTGCAAATATGAGAGAATGGTTGCACTATACATGAAGCACTGTTTGATAAGAAAATCTGGAATGTTGTCTAAGTCTGCCAAGAATTTGTTCATTTGTCCAATAATTTTAAAAATTTCAGAGGGGGTGGTTTCATACAAATATTCAATAAACAAGTTGATGAAATAAGTTACTAAATTAGCTCTAAAATTTTCTTAATAAGATATTTTAGTAAATACGTGAAAACATACACTAAAACATTATCTTATAGGATAATACATTCACATATTTCAATCCCATCAAATGTATAAGTATATTGATTAATACAATTATGATGATGATGATGATGATGTTTTTAACAAGGGCAAGCCTTATTCTCAATTTAGAAATACAAAACTAAACATCATCTTGACCATAAAAATAATTTGTTCCAAAAATGTGAGGGAAATTGTGTGTGTGAAGAAAGTGAGTTACACATCATTTTGTAGATATTCCACTTGCAAATTACAAAATATCTTGAGATAATTATTTGGGGTTGTCTCAGACTCGTGTGCAGAGTAAGTGAGGACTTTTTGTAATTTTCTGGTGAATACACAAGGAGACACTTGCTCCCTCCCATCTCTTCACTTACCCTTCCTCTCCCTCAGCAAGTCTTCTCCAAGGATGTACTGGACTCTTACTTAACCCAACAAGTTTGTTTACAAACTCTTAACAAAAATGTACATCAATACAAGTAATAAATAATAAATTACTATTATTATTATTATTATTATTATTATTATTATTATTATTATTATTATTATTATTGCATTAAAATTTGATGTATATTTTTGCAGAAAGCTGTTTTGGATCTTTTATACGAGCTTTTGGGACTTCCACAACCTGAATGGACAGATGAATTTAGTGTAGCACTGGAAGCGGTTGATCCATCTCACCCTAGAGATGCTTGGCGTTTATCAGAAGGTTTTGTTGCAGCTGAAGGAAGATCAATTTTGCCTCATCTTGCTAAATGCAGGTTAGCTGTTTAGGTTCTTTAATTTATTTTTGATGTGCAGGGTGTAACGTATGATTAGCATATTTATATGAAGGTGAGTGGGAGCCCTTACGAGTCTCCACAGTAGTGTATTAGAGAGGAGGATGTGCCAAGCAGTGAATTAGAGAGCAAGGTTCAATTTAAGGAAATCTTCTAAATCGGTACTTTGTGCCACTCAAGTAAGGGGAAAATCCACAGTTGAGGGGACAAGGAGTAGTTACAATTCTGAGGGGAATCTTTCAGAGTACATAATATCATAAATAATTATAATAAGCAAAGCCTGGGTGATTTTGAAAATTTAATTACTAAAATAATTTTAATGCTTCGTGATTGTTTATTTTCTTCATTATATCATTTCTCATCCTAGTACCTTGTTGTAGCCCTATTACTTTTCTGTTTGTTGAAGTGAAAGTTGCATGGCAGTAATTTTGCAGTTTTATTTTGCTCAAGAGTTTGCACTCAAGGAATGAACCTTGAGTGTTATTGAAGAATGTTGTTATAAAACTCCTGATATTTTGATGAATTATTTTTTAATATTTTGCAGCTTCTTTTGGCTTTCAGGAACTTTAGCATTGAATGTGTTGGAGCACTTGGTATTTTGTTTTCCCTAATATTTCTATATTGCCACTCATTCCATCTATCCATTCTGAAGCAATGACATAGACAGGTTTTCACAGTTATTCATCAATTGGCTTATTATAGCAAGTAGAAAATTTCTTCATTTGATTATTTAGGTCATTTGAAGAGCCTTTAAAGTAGTGTAGCCACCATTCTTTAAATTAAATGGGCATCCTTATATTGAATAATCATGAGTTGAAGAGCTGTGATTTTCTTGAGAGTCCTGATGTATTGTTTCACGAAGTAAATTCTGTATTATTTTCTCTCTTTATTACAGCAAAATCCCTATCACAAGGAAGGATCGGGTGGCCTCGTGCAGGAAAATACTGTTGAATACCATACAATAATGTTATTTTCATTCTGCCCTCCTCAAGTTGTGATTGGAAAAGGAAAGAATGTCTAACATTTTTCCTTTTTCCATGAAAACTATCAGACTTACTAATTGTTTGTGTTCGTATTTTCTTCCCATTTCCATTGATCAAGGGATAGACACTCAAGTAGACAATGTTTGTCTCAAATAATTTTTAATAAAAGTGGACTTTCTTCCTTTTCCTCATCAGCTATTTATATAGTATTGTAATTACAGCAATGGTATTGTAAAAACTCCTTTATAAGAGACATTTGGGGGGATGGAATTTTGTCTCTTATAAGTGGGAAATTGGTTTTTGACATGTTTAATGAAATGTTATCATAATTTCAGTGTATTAGTATGATTTTACACTATTTTAAACTTGAGAAAACATAAATTACTTGATACCGGAGCCTATTTATCCAGATATTTTGAGTGAACTTTATGACATCATTTAAAGCACATGTGCCTATATATGCGTTATTTGAACAAATCGCTTCTAATGTAAATATTGACGATATGAGGGAGATATCAAAAAATTACATTTCTTTAATTTTGGAAAAAACAAAAAAGAGCAAAATGGCTTTAGTCATCTTATAGAATACATTTAGCACTTTCCCTACTAAAAGTTAAAAGAAAAAATTTGGAGCCGGTTTTTGAGGGTTTTTTTTTTTTTTTTTTTTTTTTTTTTTTTTTTTTTTTTTTTTTTTTTTTTTTTTTTTAAATATTGCACAACCAATATTGCGTGAAAACTAACTTTTTGTTTTAAAAAGTGAATGAAAGTTAATATAACATTCATGAAAGAATTAATTATAAAGAAAAAAATTTCTTTGAATCTCTTTATCTTCTATTTTGCAGTTGTAGGAAAACGCCGAAAAAATTGCAAGCTTTTGCAATTTTCGAAAATTCAGAGTTAACAGTGAAAATCTGAGCTATGCCACCTCTATAAGTGTCTCTATTCTTACAGGAAACTATTCTTACAAGAAATTTAAACAAAAAATTTGTAGCCGTTTTTGAGAAAATTTTGAAAATGTCCCAGGAGTTTCATGTAAAGTATCCCCAAAAATTAAAGAAGTTTTTCAAAAAACAAAACTTGGAGTGGAGCCAGATCAATTGGGGAATATTCATTTTGGAAAACATTGTATGAATAGTTTAGGCACTAGTGTTGTTCATGGACGAACGTTAAAAAAATATTTTTTTGATATCAGGAGACTTCAAAACATGTATTTCCACTGAAATCTCGAAGCCGATTATCCTCATCATTACATCACTTTCTCTTTATAACTCTGTACATATGGACATACACGAGAAAATAACAAATGGAAGCATTGGGCAAAACACTGAAAACAATAGGCACTGCAGCGGCTTCCTTGTTGCCAAAAGACACAAAGCTTACAGAATGAGCTTTCCTCAGGAGAACTTGGTGCGCATGCACACACATGCGTACAGACAGACATGCACACACACACCAGGGGGCGCTGGTTTTGCAAACTCCTGTTTCAGTCTACTTTAAGCTCAGGCCCCAACTCTTACCACTCTGACAAAATTCCCGAGTCTCCTGGAAGAAAATTCAACACTTTGTCTCATGCAAGCGAAAAGAAACACGTGGATAATACAATCTTTTCCACAATAGATGAGAATCTCTTATTGCAGGTCACTTAAATGTGGGAAATAAATGCATTGTTTATATACAGCTGACCTTGGGACAGTGAATTTTGTCTCTTATAAGCATGATTCTTTGATAACAGGTTCTCTTACAATGGGGTTTTGCTTTAACTGTACCAGGTAGCAATTCTAGAAGATCTGTGTTCTTCTGACCCATTTTCTTAACATGAACAGCAGAGCAGGGTATTCTTAATACATTTGACAAATTCTGTAAAACTGGTTTAGTTATGTTCTGGCATACAGATTTTAACAGTAAAATTATTGGTTTTCTTAGTGAATTTACACCCTTCATTTTATTTTTCAGACCAAACCTTGTTCAAATGCATTTAGCCCTTTTGTTATACACATTTCTGGAAGTTGGTCTGCTAGAAGCAATAGCAGAAGTTATTGTAACGGCGGATACATTTATTTCTGTGAGAGCAACTATTTTACTAGGTAAATTTTTGTTCCCTTAAGATGAATTAAAATGATATTTATCATAAGCATTACTTCTATTTATTTTAATTAAAATAAAATGGTTTGTTAATTAATAGGTTGTAAGGTAAATATTTTATTCACAGTGTTTTGTTGTTTTTTTCTTTTAAGGTGAATTACTGCATTTAGTCCATGTTTTGTTGCCACCCGAGTGTTGTAATTTAACTCCTCCACTTCCGACGCTTCTGGCCAAAGCAGCAAACCCTGATGATCCTGCAGCACAAAACCAGGCACTAGCAGCTATTGCAGCTTTGGCACGTTTGCAGACAATATTGAAGAAGCAGCCCGCACCAGCATCTTTATTTCTTGATCAGCTCCTTCAAAGAGGAGCATGGGGTGTTCGCAGCCGCAGTGGCGGTCTCCCTCCGATTGTCATAACAGAAGAACTGGGTCTTTCATTTAGCAGTAGCACCAGATCAAAGAGAGAGAAGAATAAACTTTATCAGGTTTGTTTTATTTCATGATTCATGAGTGCAGAATCACTTATAAAATGAATAGCATGGACTCGGATTTGTTGCATTGTGCTGTTCCTTAAATTTATCATTTAAAGATTGGTGTAATGTCCTAAAACTGTTGTGTATATGCATGTGTTATGCTCTATTTTGACATATGTTATTTGTTCCCTGTAGGATTGACCCATCCCAGCCTCCTTCCTCTGCCACATTTTTATAAATTAGTTGCTAATACTAAGTTATTCCTGTTTTGTAAAGCTTATGTTGAAGGATAGTGATGACATACTGCGTGATTCAATGGTATTGTCTAATAAAGATGGATTTTCATGGAATTGGAATGTTGTACGAGCTATACTCAAAGTAAGAAAATATTTTGTGAAGTATGTTGAAGTTAATGTAAAGCTATTCTATTACTTACAGCATTTTGATGTTGCTTTTTACAGAGCCGAAGTGAAGCTCTGAGACGTTTAGAAGATTCAAGCTACAAAACTTTTTTGCGTCGACTTGTTCAGTATTATAAGCCATCAAGTAATAGGTTTAGTCGTGTGGAGTTATCCAGCAAACGTCATATGAACATTTATACTCTTACTGGGTTTGAATTATTAGACTGCCTCTTAGATGCTGAAGAGGTACCGAATTGCTTTTAATTTTTCTATCTTCAAGTGCTTTTAAAAATTAATTCATATGTTTACATTCATATGTGAAATTTGTAACAGGGTGAAGGCCAGAAGATGCTATCTGAATTTTTGACGGATTTATGGCTCCAAGTCGATGCTATAACAAGTTCTCGTTCTGCTCATGATTGTTTGTTCAGTCCTCAGCATGTTGCAAATTCATTATGCCAAGATTATTTTCTATTTATTGGCCGCTTGTGCCGAACACCTCGTGGATTGCGAGTATTGGAAAAAGCAGGAATATTACAACAGTAAGTAATCATCTTCATTTGATAGATTTTGAATATTTTGAGAGTTGGTGTTCTTAATTTTCATGAATACATATGAAATTGTTTCTTAATGTAATCTTTTTCTTAATATTAAATCTTTAAATTATTTTATATCCACTTTTTTCAAACTTGTGTATAATCATTTGTTAATTTGTACAATATGTGTCATTTTGTAGTTTAATCTTTTTTCTTTTCTCTTTTCTTTTTTTTTTTTTTTCTTTTTTTTTTTTTTTTTCCATCATTTAAGTTTTATAGTGATGGCTCAAATGTTAGTAGGATGGAAGGTGCAATATTATAATATTAGATCACCATTACCAATAATACAACAAATTATGTACTGTTGTTGCACCACTAGTTTTATTTCTGTTTTTGTTTTTACCGTATAAATTTGTCATGCATGTTTAGTTGATTAATTTCATTTTATTTATACACAATTAACATTATCAGAAATGTAATGTAACTTATTGCTTATTTTCAATTCCTCTAGATTATTGAACCTTGTTGTGGCTACCAACCATGAGTGCTATGTTAAGTTGGTCATTGCTGGACTGGATTACAGTTTGGATGCCATGCCCAGGTTTGTATTTTGTTTGGTGACAAAACTTTTAGAAAACCATCTTAGATTGTTTGCAAACGATTTCTCTCTTTTTCTGTGTACTGCTAAAATTGCAACAAGAATCGACGACAAAATTTAAATGAAAAAAAAAAAAGACCGTTGAAACGTTATCTTCCACCAAATTCATTTCACATTGCTCATGTGACGTCTCATGCATATTAAAACACCAGTTGCAGAAGAATAAGCTGAGAAAGAAAGTTAAGTTTATGGGTTTACTTTGAAGAAAATGGTCTATAAATGGTGTGCGGTGCCACTATGTACATGTACATCCATTAAAAACACAGTAATTATTTGTTTCTGTGCCAAAGAATGCCAAAATGCAAAAGAAGTGAATGCAACTCCCTTGTAGAAATCCGAGTGACATGAAGGACCATTCAAATGTATTTTTCCGTGAAGATCGTTTTAATGTTAATAAATGTTTTATATTTTATTCGTTGAAATTTTATTAGGTACCATATTCTTCTGTGTATTGTTTTGGTTAGAATCAATATTCATCAACATAGAAACAATTTCACAGGAGAGAGGCAGGTGCAGAGTATCAAGGATTCAAAAACAATTATTTTACTGAGGTCTGTCAATATTTAATGAATTAGACAATCAGGTTCAATTGATCAATTATAGTCAATCAAAAAGTAGGAAATTAGTTTATTGATCTAATCCATGAAACTAGTTTGATGGGAGATTGTCTACTATTTGACAGTGTTTAATGAAGAGATGTTCCATAATTTTATTTTTTAACAGTTATTATTGTACCTTTGACCCCAGTAAATAAGCTGGTAAGTCAAAAAAACCTAATTTTACATCTGTGAAAAATTAATACAGCCTTTATTAGTACAGTGTAAATAAATAAGACATAGATTTATAATTGACAGTTTATTAGCCAACATAATGTATTAAACAAAACAAGTACAAACTTCAATAAATGTCGTCATCTCTATGTTTGTTTAAGCATGAAATTCACAGAAAAGTGTAACTCTTAATCTTAACTCATAATATTACAGTTGGAGGAGGATATGGCAAACTTTACCTACTACAAAATTGGCTTCAATGAGAGAAATTTAATGGTGGAACAAGTTCTGCCATCAGAATTTGATTGTTGACCAAATCGAGTAAAAATAGTGCTTGATACTGGTTATTCTAGGGCTGCTTTTGTTTCTGTCCGCTTTCACAAAATGTCTCTCCATTTTAGGAAAATAAAATCAAATACCTAATTCACAACTACAATGCAGGTTGGCTGATAAATAAGAAATTTAAGAAACTAACTACTTCACACCACAATGAATGAAATTTCTTTCCTTGCACTTAGCACTTGCTGTGCGGTGACAAGCTGTAAACGTGTTTACATGAATGTGATGTCACACGAGATGCAACCAATCACAGAATGTTTTCAATCACCTGACCGAGCCCTCAAAAATATTAAATTTAAGTGAATAGTTCAATGTAGAGAATGCACATTTTTTAAGCAATGACATAAAAAAAGGCTTTAATGTGAAGTAATCTTCTTGGAAAGCAGCAAGCCGATCTATATTTATAATATAGTAAAATAGCCTATTGTATTGAAACATTTCTATTGTGTATGAAAATATTAAATCAGATCATTTCATTTACTCGTTTTTCATATTTCTTTCAGAATCATTCTTGGTAAAGTATTAACTGCAGGAGTGGAAGTGTCTCGTTTGTATGCTACCCAACATATGTTGGTTCTCTTGCGTGCTCAACTTCCAGACTTCCATAAATGGGGCATTGAACTATTAGTTATGCAGCTTTATGATTCTAGTCGAAGTGTTTCTTCTGTTGCATTAAATGTTCTCTCTGAAGCTGTGGAAGACAAGGTAAATAATTTTTTTTTTTTTTTTTGTTTTTTAGAAATTTAGTTAATATTTCATTAAAGATTTAAATATTGAATATTAATAGAAGTAATTGAGAAGCAAATGTTGGTTGAAGTCTAGAACACAGTACAACCTAAGGAAGTCCTTTAAACCTGCACTTCGCGCTGCTGTGGCGAGGGGTAAATCCATGGTGGAGGGGATGAGGGGGTGGCTAAGTGATTATCATGATTGGTCACAAAAGTGACGTCCTAAGTTAGGGAAGGTAATTTCACCCTAGGGTATAGTTGGAGCTCCATTAGAAAATAGTGCTGCCTACGATCGTGGTGTGTCTGTGATAAACAAAGCTTTCATCATTGGAATTCATTTCAGCAGTTTGAATTTGAGGTTTTCTTATAAAGTGCTTTCGTATAAAAGTGAATCGGTAATTATGCGATGGATAGACTCAAGAATGTTTATAGTAAACGCGATTGCTGAAGGCCCAAGCCTCGCCATGACTTGGATCCGGGCGAGCGAAGCGAGAAAACTTGCCTTTTAAAGTAATTTGGGTATTAAAATGCGGCGGAGACAAAGTGTATGAAGGGCGAGCAATGAAAATCGCCTATAGGTAAGTTTTTTTATTTCTATCTGAGCGCTTAGTGTAATTTGAGGGAGGGCTTAAGAAGACTCCCCTCCTCTACCCCCTGCCCTTCTCATCGCTTCCCCCCCCCCTACTGCCGCGCTTCTCTAAGGGTGTACTGTGTTCCAAACTTTAACCCAAATTTTTGTGGGGAATGTGAAGTTTTGAGAAATTGAAGGGCAAAGGAGTAATATCAGATCACCAAGCCACTTTTAAATTCCTAGATATAGATCTCAATTTTTAACTGTTGTGCTGTAATAATTAGATATAGTTATTGAAGAATGTTATGAGTATTGATAATTAATGATGGGACACATTGAATAACTCAACACGTAATGTATTCTGTATTTTTTGCTCAGTATACATTGTATTAACAGAAACTAAACATGTGAATAGATAATAAACAATATTGTTCATCGCTAAGGTTGAGCGATCCAGATGGCACTGCCTATTAAGGAAGTATAGATTTATAATATGTACTAACTCTACCAAATGAACTGTTTCCTTGGAGTTTTCCTTCTGATTCCAGTTTCTGTATGAAAGAGCAATATTTCTTCAGGAATCCGTAGAAATTTTTCAGGAATTTTTAGGAAAGATTAGTTGTGATTGCATTGTTATATCTACATTGTGATTGATCAGTTTTCAAATTTTTCAATTAAAATTACCATCTTTACCTGAATATAAGACTACTTTTTTGTATAACTAGAAAAGTTCTCAAAATGAATGAAATGAGTAAACATATCTCATCTATATTACCGTATTTATACACTAAGTAGCTGAAGTATCCTGCATTACCCGGGCACTTATTAATATCTATTAGACAAGAAAAGTTATGAATTCTATGTATTCTACCCCCACTGTGTCGTTCCTTTCCTATCCTGACCAATCTCACTCTGCCTTGCTCTGCATCACCTGCCTCCAACCCGCTCTGCCATGTTTGCTATGATCATTGTTATGGGCAGCTATATACATTACTGCATACTTTCTGCCAATTTCTAATAAGAGGTTTGGCCTTCAATTTCTCAAAGCCTAATTGTGATATCGAAGTGAATCAAAATGCATTTAGTTGCAAACATTACAGGCTTTAAGGAACATTGAATTCATTTTGGAGGATAGTCTCACCATTTTTTGAGAAATTCACAAAAAATGAATAGGTGCACATTTCAATAAACTTAAAGAGATATGAGATTGTTTTATAAAATCTCATGTAAATAGTAACTTTCCTCTTGTTTTGAAGGTTTTGCTGAGATTAGCCTAAACAAACAAAAATTTGCAAATAATTGAATGAGTTTTTATATCATGCAAATATCCCAATGCAATTAGGAAAAGGCTGTTATTTTAAAATCAGACAGACACTCCAGTTTTACTTTTATAGATTATTTACTTATCAATATTATTTATTTAGTCCACATAAATTAAATTGTTCTGTAAGTGGTCTCATTGTCCTGACTTTTTTTAATAATTATCATAATTGTATTTCTGTGGTAAGGATACCTTTTGCAGCTTTCATACTCAATCAGTTTTAACAATTGAAGTGTCGGAAGAAGGAGAATTCCATGCTGAGATAATGAATTGTACTCTAAATTTATATATACTGAAAGATGCGTTGACAAACAACAGAATCAGGCTGGCACAAATGCAATTTGTTTCTCACAACCTGCTTAACAGTCATTTTTCTGACATATCAGCCATGCATAACTTGAAAACCATGCATCATTGGCCCTTAAAAACTGACATTCAAGGCCCTAGGTATCAAGTTAGGTTCCTCACACCATAATGCTCAAAAAATAAGATTTTGGAGACCCTCCACAACGTTTTTGGAGGTTCAATTCTTCAGAGAGTGACAGAATCTCAAATTGTACTACATCAGAGCTTTTCATGTCCAAAAATAAGATACTCTAATTTTTAGAGATGGAATAAAAGATGGGGGAGGAAAAAATAATTGTATATGTTTTGGTAAAAGCTGTCTCTCAGGTGTTTCATGTAATGCAGCCATGCCTTTGCCTTCTACTGAAGCAGTGTTGAAATTAAAGTAAAGTTTTGAATTGACATATTTTAACGTGCAATTTTTTTTTTTTTCTGCAGGCGTGTCTGGAATCTCTCATCAGTCTACGACCTTCTCTTCTCCATTTAGGAGACAAGGGATTGCTGTTGCTTATCTCCTTTCTATCAACAACTACTGGGTTTTCTTTCTTACAAGATGCAGGTTTTGTTGCTACACAATTGGAACGTTGGGCTACAAACTTCAATTACAGGTTACAAGATACTTCAATTACTTTAACTAATTGTAATTGTCTATTGATACTATATAGTTGTAATCCACAGGGGGTTTCAAAAATATTGTTAAATAATTATTGATGTTAGGAAATGGTGGGGAATTTACGACATTTGCATCATCGAAGTGAAATTGAGGCGTTGTTTTGTCGTATTTGTTTATTTCAGCAGAAAACTTTTTCAGACGCATTGCAGTCGTCTTCAGTGCTACAAATAATAATAATAATAACAACATTAATATACTAAATTACATTTTTAGAGTAGGATGTTATTATGAATAAAATTAGAATTTAAGTGAAATAGAAAATTGAAATATAAAATGTGAACATATAAACATAATTTTAAATAGAGTACTAATAACAGATGTATTATTCTAAAGTGAAGAAAAAATTAATGAATTACAAATAATGTAGGCAAATAGATAAGTGAGTAAATAAATTTAGATGAGAAAACTGACATACCGATTCTGAGGTGGCTGGGGGCCTCAGTCCTAACAAGATAGCGAGGGTGAAGGGTGAGGCACTTCTGCCTGCTATTTAAAAGACAGCTCTCAATGGAGAGGGGAGAGACCGCAGGGTTTTTCCAAGAAACAGGAAATTTTGGGAATTCTGGGAAAATTTTGTTGTCACTGTCTGCATTAAATGAGTGCCACAATGCCGCTGAAAAAGCTTTCTGCTGAAATAAAAAACACTCATTTAATGCAGACAGTGACGTCAAAATTTTGGAGATGGAAAACATACACTCACAGACTTAAACTAGAAGCCATTCACATTAATAATTTATTAAACAATCCCCAACACACCATTCTGAATGCACAAATTCCTTCCCTCACCCCTCTTGAAACTTGCTGCTTTCCATACACATTAACCCATCAGGCTGGGCTTTTCCCCTAATGACCTTTTCCCAGAAAAACCCTGCAGTCTCTCCCCTCTACATTGAGAGTTGTCTTTTAAATAGCGGGCAATGCCCTTCAGCCTAGCTGTTTTGTTTGGACCAAGGCCCCCCAGCCACCTCAGAATCGGTATGTCAGTTTGCTCATCTAAAATTATTTAATCACTTATCTATTTGCCTACATTATTTGTATTTCATTTATTTTTTCTTCTCTTTAGAATAGTACATCTGTTATTAATACTCTATTCAAAATTATGTTTATATATTCACATTTTATATTCCAATTTTCTATTTCACTTAAATTCTAATTTTATTCATAATAATATCCTACTCTAAAAATGTAATTTAGTATATTAATATTATTATTATTGTTATTATTGTTGTTATTATTATTATTATTATTATTATTATTATTGTTCTATTATTATTGGTAGCACTGAAGATAGCTGCAATGTGACCAAAAACGGTTTCTGCTGATATAAACAAATACGACAAAACAACGCCTCAATTTCACTTCAATTATTGATATGCTATAAAAATCACTAAAACTAAAACTTTTGAAAGGCATGAAATTATTTCCTTTTTGCATTGTGAAACAGTTTTATGTTGAATCTGTATGTTAAAAAATTTAGCACGAAAAGTATACAATTATTTAATTGATGTAATGTACAATTTTATAAATTAAACAGGAAAACAGTAGGATAAAGTGAAGTATGTAATTAATTTTCCAGGAGAGTTTTTATTTTATTGCTAGTTTTAAAGAGTGCTAGAAGTCAAATACAGTTATTAATAAAATTGTGATAAATCCTCTCTCTCTCTCTCTTTTTTTTTCTTTCTTTCTTTTTTTTTCTTTTCTTTTCTCTTTTTTTTCTTTTTTTTCTCGTTCTTTTCTTTTCTTTTCTTTTCTTTTCTTTTCTTTCTCATCTTAAATTATATTAAGGTATATGACCTTGTAAGGATTCACTTTACTGTTGTTTAATTATAACATTACAGCGTTGAAATTTGAGTGGCATACTTGTATATAATATAACCCCTTTTTATTTGTCTTTACTATCTTTTTGTTACACCTTGACTGTCTTCAGTGCCTAAGGTACCATTTGTGGCATTATCACACATCTAGATCAATCTACCCAGCATGAGCACACAATTGTTTTATCATGTTTGATTCAGGTATGTGCGCATTGTGGAAGGAGAACTTCATGACTCTCTAACTCTGCACCAGCGTGGGGAAGATGGTCGTTACAGCCAGCGAATTACTTCAGCTCGTCATTATGTGAAGGATGTGCTTGTACCTCCTCATTTATATGGACAACTTGTACAACACAGTGCTGGCATTACAGCTTTGAAGCAAGATCCATATCTTCCTAAATTATTTCAGGTGAAGAAAATTGAGATATGCTGGCTTGTAAATACAATGAGAGTATGTGATAGATTTACTTTGTAATTTTTTAATTTCTGAGAACCAGAGAAATGATTGTTCTGTGATTAGTAGTCATCATTCAGTCTTTCAAGTGGAACTCTAAAATTGATTTGGTTAAATTTCAACTCTTTGTAGATTGTTCACGATGGTGTATGTGATAAAGAATCAGAGGTACTGCAGTTGAAAACAGCTTTATGGGCAGTGGGCCATATTGGCACTTCAGATGCAGGTGTGGCTTTGTTGGAACAAGCAGATGTTTTGCAATATGTTGTGCATCTGGCTGAAGAGTGTGCAGAATTTGCTGCCCGAGCCACAGCCTTTTATGCTCTTGGACTTATAGCTACAACATCAGCGGGAGCTGATTCACTCACTCAATTGGGTATGTTTGTAATTGACTTTGCATTTATTTAATTTTATCATATTAAATTTTTGTTAGAAATGAAGTTCAAAAAATAGTTGCTTATTATCACCATGTTAATTCACAAGTTTGTTTGTGAAAGGTCTTTGAATGAAAATGAAAGAATGTCAGAATATTAATTAAAGAAAGTAAAAAGGTTTTTAACAAATTTTTCTTTGTAGGTTGGCTAAGTGTGCGGCACGATCGGCATGAACAATGGCCAGTCATTGCCGGTAACCCAGAGCCTGAATACGTCCCTGCAAAGCCAGAGTTTGAAGCGGATGATTGTGTGTCCTTATCCAGTGGTGTGGGTGGAGCAGCTGTAATCGAATCGTGGGATCTGGAACCCGGAGGAGAAACTTCAGATGGGCGCATTTTCTATATGCCTGGGGATGAAGAGAGTGGCAATGAAGACGAAGGCATGCTTCTGGATGAAACGAGCCTAACTGCCCAGTGGACTCCAGATGCGGGATCAAGCAGCGGAGGCAAAAGCGGAGTAGAAATCGCCCATCAGCCTTCTCAAAGTCATCGCAAGTCAGCTACTTTGCCACATTGGCGTCCAGGAGTGCCTGCCACACGTCACACTCGATCATTGAGCGAGAGCAAGCAGTTACCTCCTCAGATTATCGTGGGAGGAGATACTCCAATGGTGGGAGACTGGGTTCCTCAGGTCGTTAGGGGAAGGTGAGAGTGCTTGTTTTTTTATACGAGTCAGAAACCTGCATCACTAATGGAGTGTGGTGTGTACGTTGTGATGTGTATTGAAGTAGTTACTTCGATGTGCAGGGGTCGGGAACCTTTCACTGGAGGATGTTCAGCTGTTGGAAATCCATTAGTACCAAAAGCAGAAGAGATGAAAAGTCGTAGTAATTCTTGCACTGACAGCAGTGGTGTAAGTTCCTGTGACTCTGGTGCTGGTCGCCATGCACCAAGGTATATGGCACTGATGAATTTCTAACTTATCATGTGTAAATTGTTCACTGGACAAAAATCGATGGGTACTTTTTTAACATAAAGAGAGCATAAAGATGTAGAAAATTTACTTGAAACTTTTCGGAACCAACCAAAACCTCCTGAAGACTTAAGTATCAGGGGAAAATGTTAAAATATCAAGTCTCCGCTTGTGAGAATTTGTAGCCAAGAAGGAAATACGGGGCAATTCTTCACCTTTAGAAAATACTTTCTTCAGTCTTATAAGTGGTGAATAGCAGATCATCCTGTTATTGCTCCCGTTCTATACTTTTTTGGTGGTTGTTATTAAAACAGTTATTCACATTTATTTTTTTGTTACGTAATATCTCCGTCCTTCTGCAACAGTACTGACAATCTAAATGTGTCTAGATATAGATATAGGATGATTGGTCCTCAGATTCAAGCTCGTTTGGCAGTCTCTGATAAGTATTGTGAAAGATAAATCCAAAATACCCTGAAGTAATGTTTATAAAACATCAAACATTAGGACACCATGACTCAAATTATCAGTTTTTATGGATCAACAAAGTTGTTATTGAGTTTTGCACATTTTGTACCTCTCAAAATTTGGCACCTTGGTCCCCGGGTCTATTGATAAATCTAACAATGAATGATTAACTTTACAGACACTAATTTCCATGCTGGTGTAAGTGTTACTTGCTTCTGCTAATTCCATCTCCCATTTTTGGTAGTGTGTTCCCTGAACTGACTTTCTAGTACTGCATGATTTCTTGTATATTAATTATACAAGCAGTGATTGAATTGTGTAATGGTGACAAATAGGGGTTGCTAAAGAATGTGCGATTTTTCACGAGTCGTTTAGTTGTGTGTATACTTTTCATTTGAGACAGCTGTTTTATCTGTTGATCTACCAATCCATGTTTAATCTCTTTCAATACTTTCTTACCGATATTGAAATGATTTGAGTTTTGTTGATGGTAGTTGTAATTTGTTGAAATAATGTTTTCTTTATTTAGTAAATGTGTGACATGAATATCATGTCTTCATTCAAGATAATGTATAGAAAGTAAACATTGAAAACATTGCCCGTTGACCTTTATATTTGATATCATGAAATCAAATTTGCATTGCCAAACATTCCCTTTTTTATTAGCAAAAAAGCAAACAAACATATTGATCATAGTTTTCAAGTATCAAGTTATTTATGCTTTCTGTGCAAGCATCTGATAACTTTGTAACTGCAGGTTTATTGTTTTGTAATTTGAAATTAGCACCATTTATGTTTATTAAAATAATATATTTTGAACTTTGGCAAATTTAGTTGCATAATATGTATTGTTTCAGTGAACGTTTACCACCAACGTTAAGCCCAATTCCAAGTTCAGCGTCTTTGCATACTTTGCAGACAAACACAATGATACGTCGTGCTAGTCAAATCAGCCAAAGGAAATTGTCTGCTTCAACTCATGGTCAGTTTACATTATAGTGAAATTATATTTTATGATAATTACTTACCTTAAATCTAGTACTAATCAATCTTTATTCCTTCCCAGGAAGTGTAACTTCAGAAGGGACCCATTCATCACCATCAGATACAATTGTAGGTGCAAGTTCAATGTCAAGGCTTAGCCAACAAGATTTATTGGGTTATGCCACACTTAGATCTCTTCATCGGCACAGAAGACCGTTGCTAAGTGATTCAAGTAGTGGAAAAGGGGACACTATGCTTGCATTTGATGATTCATTTCCTTTATCACTGAGCATAACAGGGATAGGAGCTAGCTCACCAGCTTCCTCAAGAGGACTGAAAGTTCAAAGCTTAGACAGACATTTTTCGCATCCTGCGTAAGTTCATTATTATAAATTATTTTTGAGGATTTTTTAATGTTGTTAATGTTTCTTTCAATTCCTAATTCAAATTCGTTGGATAAAATATCCACCTTACGATAAATATCATCTAAGTTCTGGCAAAAGGTGAAAGGTCACCCTCTCAAAAGTAGATTTTGATTGTAGGCCTTGTAATAACTGCTAATCAACACTAGAGTCCAGAAAAATATGTAAAGAGGAGTACTTTATTCGAATATAAGACATGCTTTTTTTCCCTAAATATTTCATTCAACCAGGGTTGTCCTATTTAAAAATTAAGCCTTATCCTAGGATTTATATTTTTACATTGTCTTTCCATGACACAAAGCTTGTAAATGCTGACGTATAGAAGGATTTTCCTAAGGATGAGCCAAAGTGACAGTTCGCGTAACAAGTGAACATCACATGTAATTCAGAGAAGTATCCCTCCGCCGCGACAGCTGTTCAGCCACGCCTCTTCGTAAAGTATTTGGAAACATCAGTATACAGAAGTCCAAGAAATTTGTTTAGGTATATGCACGTACGCAAGTCCGGGAAATATTTAAATTTAATTACGTATGTGGAAAATCTCTTAACATGCTGTCACAAACAGTAAAAGAAAACTGCCACAAATGTAAATAGAAGGAAAAATGAGTTTAAGCCGGAAACACATGCACTGGTACGCCTCTCGCATTCAAGACTCTGTTTTAAAACAAACATAATATTTATCACACAAAAAGTAAATGTAATGTAATGTAATGTAATGTTTATAGAAAAAAAGAATCTTTATGGAAGAGCACATAACACTGCACTTCCTAATTTCATTTATTTCTCGCGGCGCACTATATTTTTGTCGGTCGAGGGCATCACAAAAGGAAGCGTCGAAGCCATTTACAAGTTAGCCAACTGCAAGCGAACGAATGCAGGAAGGGAGTCAAATGGGCTCGCGGGTACAACAACCACAGAACCTTCAGTTATGTTGCCAGTACTAGCTGTCCCTTTGGCTCATCCTTAGGAAAATCGTTCTATAACAATAAGCTGTAAAGACTAAAAATATCAAATTTATCTATAAGACGTTCTTCTTACACTCTTCTTGCACTTCTATTCTTGGCATCTCCCCATGAATTTTCCAGGCAATTGAGAGCAATATTTTTGAATGTTTGGTAAAGAGAGAATCGTAAACAAATGACATTATATCAAGTGAAACACAACATGAAAATGAGTGAAAAAAATTGTGAAAATTTTTATAAACAATGCACTCAGGTTTGATGAGACTATGTGGTCTCAGTTTGACGCTCAAAGAGTGCAAATCTGCATTTTGCAAAAAAATGAAACAAAAAAATTCACATTGTTGGACATACGCATTGTATACTACATACAACTACAGAAAAAAGATGATCAAAATTATTTTCTTAGCGAAAACTTTCCCAACGGGAAAACTTGCTGCTATCTTCCCTGTAACCAGCTAAACAGAGAGGCAGAGATGTATGAGCTTGCAGTTCACATCTTAATCAATCAAACATAAACCCATTTTTGCCCAAGATTTTTCGAAACAGAATTTAAAAAAACAAAAACAAAAAAACATGACATTGTTTCAGAACAAGCAATTTTTAATTAAAATTATGATTTAAATGAAATTATTACAGGATCCCAGATAAGCCGTGTTCCGTAAGTGGAACACCTGAAACAAATGGTACCAGTAGTTTGGAGGGTAATTTTTTGCGATTTTTCTGAATAATAAAAGCTTTAGATAATATTGTCTTTAATTTTAATACAGAAGAATTGCAAATAAATTATATGAGAATTTTTAAAAATGACATTTACACAGAAAAAGAACATTTACAGGGTTTAGAATAATAAATCTATTGGTAAATATAAGAGTTTCAGAATCCTCAGGTACAAGAGAAATGTTTTTATTGTGAATATATTTGACAATTTTTTAAACATTTTTCATGCAAATTTATTTTGCATTTCTCATATGATTTCCTTGTATTTTGTTTACATAAGGTGCACTGCCCTAGTTTGGTCACAGGTACAATCAAATGTCGCTCTAGTATTTATGAGTGTAACAGTGGTTTGCTGGTACTCGGTCTCCCACCAGGTGACTGAGAATCATATTTTTGCAAATATGTTTGTACTATTTGCTTTCTAAATGGTAGCCAAGCATTCCAAACAGAAGAATCGATACAGAACATGCAAACAGGCCTCCATTACTTTTTAGATTTCATAGAAATTTCATAAGATTGATTATTTTTGTCCATGTAATCCGCTCCATCTATGAACTTATTATACTTAGTAGCGACAATATTTGGCTGTAAGACAAGATTTGTTATCTTTTTTCCGGCTCACCCATCTGTTGGTAATTCCAATTGGCTCAATGTGATCACATGTAGTAATCATATGACAAACACTATTATCATTTCATTCCAGCCTCATTATGTTACTATCAACATCTATCCCTATCTTCCTTTTCGACACGGATCTTTGTTACAGTCCCCATATTCCTGTATCCCAGTTTTGCTGACGTGCAAGCTAAAGTCTGAGATGAGAACATTCTGTCACCGTACATTTTTTAATGTTTTGCTTTCTGGAAGACATTTCTTCATTGATCTGATCTACAATTTCCCTGATGCTGTCGTTGTTTCCTAATCTTTCAACTTCATTGATGTGAAAAATCACTGCTACTCCTCCAACCAGAAGTTGAAGCCCTGCGAGATTGTTCACTCTTCCACCTTCATCATTAGACATTGGATGTTTAGGCCCTAAAAAATCGTCTTTTAGGTGCCTAAAAAGGCGCTGAAAAAGTCAAGAATAAGGAGAAAAAAGGCACTGTCATAAGTTACATACACAATAAAATGGAAAAATTTTATTTTTTGTCTATATTATTTTGTAAACTTAAATGCACAAAACCAGTTTGTATATTTTAATGTAAAACTAGATTTATACATTTACAACTCTTCTACATTTTATTCTTAACAATTTCCATTAACCAGTAATATTTACATATTACCAGTAACTTTTCAAGGATCACAATTTCAAATTTGTGACAACTGGGAGACAAAATCAGTTTGAATGCGGAGAAGGATATCTGAACGATGTGACAGCATATATTTTAGCAGTCCAACACTTGCAGCACTGAAACCTTCTGGGAATTTATATTTATTTCCACTTAACATTTCGGTTCCCTTGGTGTATTGCCAATCGTCCATATTCTCAGATCATGGCTGGTATTTATGAAATAAGGAAATGGAGAAAAAACAGTTGGTATACTTTCAGGAATTCTCTCTTAATTTTAAATTTCAAAACGTGTATTTAAGGTTTCGTAATGAATGGTCACGTTGGACCATCGCCGATTTTCTGGTATCTTAGCATTGTATATAAATATAATAAATAAAAGGCAAAAAAGTCCTAAAAAAATGCAAAAAATAGGCATTTATGCTAAAATAAGCATTATAAAACCTCGTTATATGTCATAATTTGTCATGATTCGTGGACATATATTATCAGACTTTGAATAAGTTCTCTAGAAGAAAATAGGCATTTCCCTAAACATCCGATGTCTACTCATCATCATCTGCACTATCTTCTTCCCTTTCAGCACCATCTTCAGGAGGTGTAATAAAAGTACAAGCATTTGAAAAACCAACGTCATCTTCAAGAAGTAGTAAAATTTCTCCACTAATTAGGTTTCTAAAGAAATGTATGACAAAGTAAAAGAATGGTAACATTTATATCCAGTGTTCCACAAATGGAACATTTATAATTTAACTAAAGTTTCTCAAATATATGGGAATGTGATCATCAATATGCGCTTCCATCTTACATATTGAACTTCCTTTTGTAAAGAAAAATAATAATTAGTTTAAAATTCTGTAATAAAGAGTAACAATACTTACTTTGTTACTCACATGAGGAGTACAGAAATTTCAATGAAAAAGAGACTTAACATTCACTTTGTAACATCGCAAGAAAAAGAATGAGAACACCCACGATCATGCAATATCTTGTTCTATTGTCAGTCTTATTGGAATTATTGTCTAACGTATTGGAATGAAAGTTGCTCAATACAACTGTAATCATTCTGAGTTTTAGAGCTCTCTAGGGCAAACTATTTCTAAGATAAAAAGTGTTTTCTGTTCAAAAACATCTTTATTTTCTCAATTTCTGAAAGCTATTGCTAAATCTCTATGAACATCAACTTCATTAACATGAATTAATATTGACTTCTCTTTACTAAATCAAAATGTTCAGTTTTCTTTGTGCAAGACATAGACACAAGACATAGCGGTGATGATAACTGGTTAAAATACGGTGCACAGGCAAAATGTACTTTTGATGGGGTGGTCTTATACCTTTTACAGGAACTGCATAAAAGTTTTGTGCATGAAGCCTTATAAAATTACAATATATAGTATTTGGATAATGGTCTTAGCACGATATGTACTTTGTTGTTGTGAATTTTTCTGTCAAAACATTTCACCCAATCTATTAATTTGCAAAGAATTTATGAATTATTTTACTAATCTTGAAAAATTGCTGATAAGTTCTCTAAACATCTTATTCACCATAAATTTCTGTGTTATTATTTTATGAAAGCATTGTTTTTGTACTTTTTGTACTACTATCAATCATATTCATTTACTGTTAAATTTTTAATTTTGTATGCAACGAATCCTTTCCGAATTATAGAGTGGAATGTAGTTGATAGACAGGTTTGGAAATATTTATTTATTTACGCATGTGATGTTTGTTAAAATTGTATATAATTATTGTAAGTATGTTTTGACAAGTTTTTATTCATTGTTTCAAAAGATAATGTTAGAAAATTATAAATGGTAAATATAAAATAATAATTAGAAGAATCCCTTAAGATCAATTATAAATTACATAAAATAAATATTTGGGTGATTTTGGATACCTCACTCCACCTGTGGACACCGCCAGCGTATAGTTGGGCGGCTGCCTGCACACCCTCGGCTCTGCAACACCACACACAAACACCTTCTACAAGCTCAAATCCCCTGCTACTCTAAATAATAACAAAACACTTATGTCAACTCTCCTCCTTAAGGGTAATAATAAAAAATTCATGGTAAATGTTCTTCCTCTCACAATCCCCGGTTTTATCACAAAAATCACTATCCATGGTTACTGCCCATGAGTTTCAAGCAGCTCCGTGAATTATGTCTACCAACAGGTAAACACATGCAGTTTACTACCCTATTCTCTGAAGTCATAACAATCCACTTTTTTGTCTTAAGCTTCTTAAAAACTCCTGCTACCAAAAGAATCAAGGATTTTCTTTTCTTTTTTCTTTCTTTTCTTTCTTTTCTTTTTCTTTTTTTTCTTTTTCTTTTTTTTTTCTTTTCTTCTTTTTATCACTGTGACATAACACTTTTTTTCTTTCTTTCTTCAAAATCCAAGTGATTTGAGTTGATAGTATTACAGACTGCATATTATCATTTAAGGTGTGCAAATTAAAACTCTCCCTTTTGCAAACTTTGAGGTGTATGCTTTGTTTTAGTCTTGCTCTTAGAAGGCCCATAGACTTCAATGTTTTCAGTTTTCTTGTACTTGCTTACTTATTTGATTGATATTAATTTAATTGTATTGTATGATGCTTATTTTTAGGTTGGGTGAGTTGGAGGGTAGGGTGAATCCACTGATGCAAGAAGGAAGCAATTCTCTTCCATTGGAAGTAGGTGTGTATCTTAGAAGCTGCTCTAAAAACGGTCAGTCATCAGGTACATTTAGTATTTTTGTCACGTTCATTCACGAGAAGAATATGTTAATACTTGTGACCTGTAGTATTAAAAGCTGCTTATCTATTTAGTGGCATGTTTCAAGACTAATAAAACATGATTTTCTGTCTTTGCAATGGCTCTACAGCCCAGAAAACGGAGTTCTTGAAGTTTGTTCTTCTGTAATTCAACACTCGCCAAATTGTCTATGTCCTCTTGCCTCCCAATATTTAGAAGTATCATAAAGAATCCATTTCATTTGACAATGAGAGAGTTCTCTTTTATGATATTTTATATTTTTGTAAAAGGAAGGAATTACTATTGTTCCTGACTATCAAAATAAATGCATATAAGCACCACAGCTGCTTTGTGTGAATTGGTTTAGAATTTTTCAAGTTATAGCTTAGGTGTTGGTAGGGCTAGAGTTATCAGTTCATCAAGATAGAAATTAGAGTACATATCTTATGTTTAAGATAAAACTTGTAGAGCAGTATTACACTTGCACATATTTTCTCATGTTATTTCTAAGTCATTTGCTACATTACCTCATAAACATGCAATAGTATTTTCAACCACCAAAAAGTTTTTTTCGCACCGAGACTCGAACTCAGGTCCTCCAAGTTAACTCCCTGTCAACCATACCACCATGCTATAGAAGCACCTGTGGTTTGAATATTGTATAACTTTGTCGTACATTATGAGAAATCTACTCTTCTTTGTTTTGTTTTTCTTTTTCTTTCCTTCGAAAAAAAACGTACATGACCTTTTTTAGAGAGCTGATTTTTTAGAACAGACATTGTTTAAGGCAGACTTTGCTATCTTGAATTTTGTAGTTTTCAAATGATAACCTTTTATAATTTTAGAAAAAATAGTGTGTTTGCAGAAAATGGGACTAGTACCGTATTTTTTCCGTCCCTTGGGAATGAGGAATACGAGGAAAAAATTTTGAGTGGTTTTTGGGAGAAAATATTTTTAAGAAATTTTGTAAATTTCAGACAAATTACACTTTTTTAAAAAAATTGTATATCATTGTATTTTATTTTAAATGCTGATTTTTTTTACAACAGACTTTGTCTCAGGCAATAATCTCTATCTTCAATTTCGTAGTTTTGAAATGTTAACATTTTGAAGTTTTGAAAATTCAAAGAGTTCACTGAAAATGGGACTAGCATCATATATTTTACTGCCTCTTGATACATATGAGGAGAAAATTTAAAGAAGTAATTTGAAGCAGTTTTTGAGGAAAAAATTGTTTTAGAAATTAACAGTTGCCTATATTTTGTGCAAAATTACATGAAAACTACTCATATTTTTAAAAAATTGAACATGAACATATTTGAAGATCTGTCTTTAAAGAACAGATTTCATTCAGGAAAAAATATCTATCATAGTTGTAGTTGTAGCAAGATAACCTCAAAATTGCACTTTTGCAATTTTCAGAAAATTAGGGATTTCAGTGAACATGAGACTTGCATCGTTCTCTTGCATCCTTTACGCTATCCAAGGAGTAAGTGTCGAAAAAAACTTAGCTGTTTTTGAGAAAATTTTGAAAATGTTTTGGAGGCTTTATGTAAAGTACCCTCAAAAATCAAAATATTTGTTTGAAACTCCCAAAGCCCCAAGTGTGTTCAGATCAACCAGGGAATGTCGATTTGGGTGAAAATTGATATTCCCTGATCTTCATCTCTACAAACTTGAACTGCTTTTTATGGATCATTAAGCAGTGTTGTTATGAATATAATTGATCATACTTGACTCATTATGATTTTGAATTTATTATGGATCTATTTGAAATCATTAATTCCTTTTTTCAATTTTTTATATACAGTAGACTCTGGTTTTTAGTGAACTTCTGGGAATTAACATGTTTGGTTCAGTATATACAATGTTGTCAAAATTGAATGGAATTTCTCTGTAGTAATTGATTTTATTAATACACAAGAAAATTCATTAACAGTACAAACTGAAATTTTCAATATTTTTATTTGTACGTTAAAAAAATCATTTATTTTCAATTGTTTGCTTCGTACATTTTTCATTAGATCCTTCTCCAGAGTTCGTGCTCTCCATACTTGATGAAGTATGGTAATGCAGTCAATTCCTCTTGCACTGTTGGAACACCATCCCACTCTCCGAATCGCCTAATAACATACGAGATCCAATGAATATCCAGGACTTACTTCCTACATTCACTATATCCGAGGTTGAGGATCACTATATCCTCCTCTTTCTTAGTCAGAATAAATAATTTATATTTCTGCTCCTGTGAGTACCCCTTAATATCTTCATTTCAGTGCGGTAACATATCTCTTATTCTACTGAAACCTCCTTCACTAACATATTTTCCCCTTCAAACGATTGTGGGAAGCAAGGATGGGGTTCAGATTTCCACATGATAGTTCCCTCATGGGTATGTTAGTCTCTTATGTTGAAGAATGAGAAAATGGATAAACAGAACACTGCAGGAAAAAGAGAAGGTCCATAGAGGAAAACAAGTTCAATGAAATCAGGAGAAAGAACTTGTTCAATAGAACTCTTTTGGAATTGAACTGATATATCTCTTTGGCTTAAATATGTTCTTCTATGATGTTTCAATGAGTTGTAGTTTGTTTTGTTTGTTTGTTTTTGAAGGTTATGATGAGAATAAACCAACTCCTAATAAACTAGTTTTGCCTTATTTCATCATTTATTGCCATCATCCTTGTAAATATATTTCTACAAAATGTTTATTTGATGATTCTTATTGTTCTGTTAAAATTTTATTTTTAGGTACTAAAACAAGAAATGAACCTGGTCATCCATGCTACCTAGGAATATGTTTGCCCAGAGATATTATGGTCATTTATCGCTGTGACAATTCATCACGCCCAGCTGCTTCAAGTCGTCGACGAGGTTCCACCTCCTTCAGTGAATTAGAACAGTTACCTGAAGTTGGTATGTATTGTTTAAATGTAAAATTTGATCATTTGAACTTTGAAGTTTCATTTCATAATGTTTTGCTACAGGGCATGAAATGGAACCGTCATCATCTTCTGATTCTGAAGACTATGATATCATTCCTTCACAACAGACATTAGGTTCAAGAAAAGATTACCGTTTGCATGCTGCATCTTTGTGTATGGTGTGTTCCCGATTTGACTCAAGTCGTAAAATCTCTGCTGGCTCTTCACGGCATCGAACTGGTATGACTTTTGAAGATCTTAGGTTTCTTAAGCTGGTGACTGGATTGAATTTATGTGGCCTATTTAAACATGTTAAGTTTTCTTACATGAATTAAAGTAACAGTGAAATCTCACAATATTGATTTGCACTAAATGTTTTATTTACTTTTTCTAAACTCAGATGTTTTATGGGAGGTATAAATTTAAGAGATTTAAGAGAAGTTGAAACTATAAGTTACTTATTCACAATCATTGGATGTAGTAGTTTCTTCTTAATTTAATTTAAGTTTTGCTGTTGCATTATTCTCATGTTTAGAACAAGTAGGTACATTATACTTGTTTCTAAAACACACAAATGCATTATATTTATTTATGTACTGTCATGCTATATAATGTTCTTACTGAATATCATATGTAGTAATATATCTAGAAATAACAGTAGTAGATGGTATAATCATAAAGAAATTTAATTTAAAAGAATACGAAGGTAACTTACGTAAGCTTTAATCTACTTTGCACTCCAGTGATGTGTTAATAGGTGAGTCAGTAATAATAATGAGGTGCATGTCAGTCCACCATGGCCTGATGGGGGATGAAGAGAAGCCTCTCAGTTAACCTTTCTAAATCTTCCAGCTTCTTGCAGTTCATTTCAGGTCACCTTCATTCTTTAATCACCCTATTTTTGACAAGTTCTGATGATTGAGTGTAGGGAGTGAGGGGAGGGAACTCACGCTCGATCAATCAACTCAGATTTGGTCTTTGCCTGAACTCCAAGGTGAGCAGGTGGAGCCACAACGGGGCAACGCTGTGTTGTCCCCCCACAACATCGCCATGTTAACACTGGCCCCTTGGACACCCTTGAGGGGTGTCCCATTCCATCATATGGAACCTAGACAAATCTTACCCTCCGGGAAGGGGAGATATTTTGAAAGAACTGTGTACTAAAATAGATTTTTCCTTCAAGAAGAAGACAGACTGAAGTCATGTTTCCTCTTTATGGCATGCGCTGAGAAAGGAAAAACATTTAAAAGTATAAGTGCAGTGCAGTCTTGGAAGAGCTACAGGGGATACATTTGGGAAGCTCCGACTGATTATCTGATAAGGGAATTATACCATTCTCTTTGAAACATGGACTGATGAGCAGATTGAAAGAATCTTAAAAAACTAAGCAGATGGCCGGCCTCCAGGGGGAAATGTGCTGTCACCGCAACCTTAAACTCTATAAAGGAGTGGTCGACCATCACAACTATGAAAAATTCTCTTGTTCAGGATCAACAGGAAGAAGTATGGGAGAGAAATCCTCACTCCTATTCAGTTCCTAATGTTCTGTCTCTATTCCTCACAGAAAGGATTAGATGCATTTTTTCCATGCCCTCTTTAACTTCATAGTTTGTCCAAGGCTTACCAATTTTTACCATGGTTCTCATTTTCGTAGAGGTTACTTGTAGAATTGATGTCAGCTTATTCACAAGATCATTGAAAGAGTCATCGATATCTCCAACCTTTTCCACACCTCTTTCATGTGGTAATCAGCATACCAGTTTAGCATTTTTGTTATCATAATTGGCTCTGAAGTAGTTGGGCCTTGATGTGCTTCACTCTTATTCACTTGAAACTGCATACTAGTTATGATTACTAAGTGATCTCTGCATCCAATCGTAGGTCTTACGATTGGTGGTGTGATTTCTTACATTACTAGATCCAGGATAGCTGGAGCTTGTTCCTCTCTCCATCTCTCTCTGTAGAAGGTGAATGGTTTCCACTAAGGCTGGTGTGATTTAAATCAAATGATTGTTTTAAAAAAATGAATGATTTAAATCAATATTAATTAGTAATATTTAAAAATATATTTGTATTTTAAATATTTGTAAAATAAAATTTACTTCGATAAAAAGACTTAAGTCAATTAAGAAGTTGATATGAAGAATATGTTATATTTCTTATAAGTGCTGCCTGAACTCGAAAGACGACAGTGCTCGTTCACAGAAGGCTACGCTAACCATGTACGGGAAGATCATACAATTGATGTTAATAGTTTTTAACGGATCTGTGGAAAACCCATCTTATGTGATAATTGTAACTGAATAAATATACATATGTATCGAGACAAAGAGTGAAATTGATGCAATTAACTGCCTGTATTGCAAAAAATTTATATAAAAAACTGTAATAAACTGCAAGAACTGCAACGCATCATATCA
The DNA here is from genome assembly GCA_011170035.1 of Teleogryllus occipitalis. Classification (NCBI taxonomy): domain Eukaryota; kingdom Metazoa; phylum Arthropoda; class Insecta; order Orthoptera; family Gryllidae; genus Teleogryllus; species Teleogryllus occipitalis. The sequence goes on from BLKR01003111.1 coordinate 77,584, forward strand.
CCAAAGTTGCACAAAACGGGTGAAGATAAACTCAGAAACGGAAGACCGTAAGTGTTGTGAATCAAAACCAATCATGTCAGATTACAATGAACTGATTCAAATCTTCAAACAAGAATTAGAAAAAACAACTGAGAAATTGAGAGTCAAAATCACTAAATTTGAAAATTTTAATTTAAAGTAAAAAGAAAAAAAAAAAAATTTTTAATCTATTTAAATCAAAAAATTTAATTTTTTTGATTTTCTAAAAAAGATCATGACTTTTTCCAGCCCTAGTTTCCACTTACATTCAGATGAATTAAGTTTAGAAACCCATGCAATTAAATCACATGGGAAGTTTAAAGCCGAATTCAATATAACTTGCCCAGGTATTTATTTATCATATTCATCTACTCAGACACTAAAAGGAATTAATTTTATCTTATGTGTATCCTCACCTTGGCCTGCCCTGTCCTGCCTTATGCCAAACTGCCCCTTTCCCACCCTTCCCCACCTTACCCTGCCTTGTTCGTTACAATCACCATTGCTGTCTTCCTGAAAATTTCTTACCACTTTATAAATGTAGGGGAAACATGCATTGAGAAACAGTAATGCAACTTCACACTGCACTGAACTTAATCTAACACTGCACAAAAGATGCACTACAACTTCACTTCCATTGAACTGCCAGAAATGATTACTTATGTCTCCACAACGTTGTACTTTATTTCAACCTTTCAAAAAAATTTTTTTTTAAAAATATTATTAATCTTTATATTGCATAAACAAACATGTAAATTTCACATGCAGTAATGAGGGTCTCCAGCTTTCAAACATCTTAGTTGCTGAGATACATCAAGAAGTTCATCTGGGAAAGGGATATTTATTTAACACCTTTTAGAAATAATATATATAATAATATCTCGCCATAACTCCCATATTATCTGATTGAAAGAATTTTATCTTCCTCCCCAATGTCCCCACTCTCTCTGTGGGTTTTGTACTTATCAGTTCAAACAAGATGACGGGCTTCACGCTCCTGAGGGTGTTGCAATATTTATCCTCAATTCACTGTTCTCTGAGGAATACATCATCCCACCTGGAGTGCATAAGGTCCTGCTTGAGAAATACTATTCTTGAAAATATTTTTTACAACAGAACCTAATTCTTTTGCATTCTGGAAATTTCATTTGCTTTTCCTTGGCTATAAACCTTTTCCCATATTTTGATCTAGTGCTCTGCATTCTGTCTCTGTCTATCATCTTAGAGTGGACTGTTGTTGATGCTTTGTGTGGGAATAACCATTTCCCTATCCTGGTCCACTTTGATATTCCTGTTTTAATCATTGCCTACCCAACTCACAGGCTACTTTCAGCAAAGAAATAGGAAGATCTGACAATTGTTCAAATGACATCCAATCCCATGGTAGCCCATTTCTCCAATGTCATTCTTCACATGGCCTCCATTCCAGTTTCCTCATTGGCAGGCTAGCCTCAATACCCCCCTGTGCCATGGTGGAATGCTGACTGTGGCACTAGAGGGGCCCTGACAAAGTTCAATTGAATTGAATGTGCCTTATTTTATGTGGTGAGCCTCAGGCCATGAGACCACGCAAATTTCGCTAAGCTTCTTTCACCAACCATGGGAGAAAGAAGGTATTACTTGGGCGATGAAACAGGCGATTCGAATTTAGCTCAGAGGCATCATTTAGGTTTGAGGATCTTTTACATGCAGTAAATCTACTAACACGGGACAGACGGCTTTACTTCCCCTCCGAAGGAAGGCGTACAATGGATTTTTTCACCCTTAAAAATCCACGGCTTCGATCAGGTTCGAACCCGTAAACTTGGGTATAACAGTCCAATACGCCATCGCCGCCGCCAAACACCATCGCCGCCACCACTCAATGGGTTTCCCACTATCGCAACTTCTGTCAATTGTAAATGAAATAAGACCAGTGCTAGTTTGGTCATACAAGAAAGAAAGGCCACTTCCTGGGGAGCTTATATGTCCTTTACTTTCATGCCCTTCTCCTACAGCAGTACATCGACAGGACACATCAGAGGACAACTTCCCCCACTAACCCCATCGGGGTGCGTTGGTTCACGTCCTGATGGGGGAGTGTCAAGTGTTCTCAAGTGTTCCTTTCTCCATTTTTCATACTCTTGCTTCGGATTTCATGTCACCCATATTCTTTTTCACTCTTTTTTCTTCCTTCTGGCCTTCTCTGTATGTTGAATGCACACCCATGTGTTTACTGTGCATGGTGACCCGTGTTGAAGGGAATGGGTGACCTGGGAGTTGAGGAGTCTGGATATGCATTCCCGACTGTCGCCTTTTTCTGGTTTCTTGCCACTTTCGTGTGGTTTCTTTTGGGTAGACCTTCTCTAGCCATGTTCATCATGCATACAGCGGTGAGTCCTGGTGACTGAGGGGAGGTCTGTGCACCTTGTAGGTCCCAATATACTTTCTTTGGCCTTCTCTCCCCAAAGAGGATTAGTTGTGGTTTTTATACTCCCCAAGTGTGGTAGAACGTGCCAAACCCCCTGCACTGCTTCAAGTGTCAGAGGTTTGGCCATACTCAACAACGATACATGCATCACCTTCCAAAAATTTCTTATCAAATAGATCTTTCCATGTTCCCGTCGGTAACAAACTGTCTAGCAGTCACCGCCTTGATAACGGCATCCCCCGAGGTTCGGCGCTAAGTGTCACTCTATTTGCCATTGCAGTAAATAGCATAGCATCAGTCATGCGAGAACCTGTAAAGGCATCGCTGTTTGTGGATGATTTTGCCATCTTGTGTTCATCCAGCGGCATCAGTGTGATCCAGAGGCAACTTCAACTGGTGCTTAATAAGCTCCACGAATGGAGCATGTCCAAAGGTTTTGAGTTCTCTCCTACTAAATCTACTGGTATGCAGTTCTGCGGCATATATCACTTGCATAGCAATCCAGTCCTTTACTAAGGGGCAATCAGATTCCATTCACCAAATCTGCCAGGTTCTTGGGGCTCACTTTTGACAAGTCTCTCACTTGGCGCTCATATCTGCTCACTACAAACCAGGTGTGTTTCTCCCCTTAATCTTCTTCATATGCTGTGTGGTACATCATGGGGAGAGCCTCCCGCATTATCCTATCGCCATTATATAGATCACTCATCCACTTTCCTTGGATTACGGTAGTGACATGTATAGCTCTACAGCCCCTTCCACTCTCCAACCCATCAACAGCATACACCACACTGGTATCCGTCTCTCAACAGGTGCGTAACACAGAACTCCATCGCAGAACTTAGATTTGAAGCTCACAAGAATAAAGGAATCCATAAATCCATGAGCTTCCTCATCTCGAGGTGCTAGTCATGAGACGAGGCAACCCATCCCCAACTTGTATTTATTGCATAATAGATCTTGCAGTGGAGCATTCTCTTGTCCATTGTGGTAAAGTCAGAGACAGCTGTCGAAGGCATAGCATTGCTGCCTCTCTAGGAAAGATCCATGGTAATGATGAATCCTTTCTTTGTAAGCTCTTCAGCATTCTACGGGAAAGTGGAATGTACAGCCTAATTTGGGAGAAGAGCATAATGCTAATTCCTCCTTTTGCAGACTCCTTTTGCTCCAAATCTTACGTTTTCTACTTGAGAATATATACCGTTTTTCTTTATGCATCTTTCCTTCATTTTAAAAATGTTTTAGTTTAGCACTGCCAAAGTAACATATATGTTCTTACGATAATTTTACGTGAGCACCAATGATCTTAAGATGTTGAAGTGCTTTTAAACCTTAATCATCAATCAGTCAATAGGAAGGGGAAAATAAGTGAAGTCAAAATTAAAAAGTAGACATAACTGACATTACAAATTCGTCTACCAGCTATGTCAGCCCAATAGAAATACTTGTTTTGGCCGCATCCTTGACCAGGAGGTCCGAGTTTGTGTCCCAATAGTAACGGATTTTCAAAACTAGCTTCGTAGCTGGATTGAATTCAGCCACTGTCTGGAGGAGAATTGTAGAGCTATTCTACTGCTATGATCAGTAGTTTTCTGTCGTTTCTCCAATCACTACCCTGAAAGAAGATGGACCATGCTCAATATTTGTTTCCTCTTCTTTGTCCCCTATTCTCCCCTTACACACACACTTACACTTCCTTCCACTAAACTACCATTCATGTCGAGAGACACATGATGGAAGACCAATCAGGAGCTTAGAACTTGGCCTGGCTGGGAGCAGTGCACTGCTGGCATAGAGAAAAAAAGAGAAAACCTCACAAGCTTGCCTGCAAGTAGCATCAGATCTCATGTTCCAGTGAAGGAGAAATGATACCACTTCCCAGGAAAAAACATTCACGTCACCTAGGGGCTGATGAATAGGTAGTTGTTGCACTGGGAAGGAGCACTCATTCACTGTCACAAACTCCTGCATAAAAGCTTTTATCTGTTATATTGCTGTTAGTTAATTCAGCATTTGAAGGAAATGGTCTATTTTAAAAGCTGTCTTTTTTAATTTTGTAGACACTGAGAGCAGCCAAGGGGGTTTGGAGAGTCCAATACTTTGTCCGCCTCGTCGGCACAAATCACAAAGCTTCAGCAGTGGAGGTGCAGAGACCCTGGCTTGGAACACTCCAACAGAAAGCTGGGCATCAAGCAATAGCCCAAGTAATTCTGGTTAGTAATTTGTGGTATAAAAATTGATTTATTGTTTCAAAGAATACAAATATTTATTAAAAATTTTTTACTGTATTCACCATTTCTTAAATATCTCTTGAATGCTTTTTGCATCAGTGAGGGTTTTTAATTTTTTTTTACCATTGATAAGCTCAGTGGTTTTTGATGGTCTACAGAATTAAGTAGATCTACTACTTATTAATTCAAACATATCAAGATAAATTTTGCAAAAGTGTGTATCATTGAAGTAATAGCTCAAGTCTAATAGATTGAAGAATAATTATCAATAAAGTAACCACAACACATGGTTTCCTTCTATTGAAAAAGGATGTTACAGTTGTAAGGAAATTTCATTGTAATCCTGATTTTTGTTTAAATTTGAATGTTTTAAGATACCAGTCAAAAAAATGGTTGTAATGTATAGGTCTAGTCAACTTGACTTGTTTGTACATGTGTGTGTTGTTGTTGGGTTGTTTTTTCTTCCATTCTAATTTTTCCTTTATTTCCCTTCATTTTGTGGAATGTTTCCTTCTCCATTATGTGGGATTTAATCTAGAATACCTTAATAATTGCATTTTCTTATCCATTTTCACACATATTTGTTTTAATCTGATTTGGGAATAAGCCTTCAATATTTGATTTTCTGAAGGACAAGTTGCTGATGAAGCTCGTCATGCTACAAGTCAAAAGCTGCTACGTCGTGAAATTTTGAAACACATAAATCGTATGAGCAATCCAGTGTGGGCAAAACTATCCAAACAAGCTCTAATTCAGTAAGTATATTCTCTATAAATTGTCTGTATTTTTTTTTATATATTCAAGTAATTTCATTTTATTTTGTGTGCAGGTTGAAACAGAGGAATCCCAGTGTTTTCCAAGATGTTTGTCTGTACTCAGCTGTATCACAGAGATTAGCTTCATGTTCATATAGATATGTTGCACGACGTTTTATCCAAGAACTTTTCCTGGGCCTGAATGTAGATATGGTATGTGTTTGCTATTCAATTTCTTTCGCAATTCCTTTTCTGAAAAATTGTACGCAATGTTTCCCTTTTTTTTTAGTTATATGAAGAAAGCAATAATATTTTGCAAAATCAGCAGCAAAAAACGTCTGCAGATTCAGTGGGAAGTTTTGTTACAGCAGCATCCAAAGTGACTACAGATTTAGCAGCTGGAAACCACGATTCTCTTTCAAATATTTCAAGTACACTTCCATCATCAACAGTTTCTGCATTGTCTATTAAGCTAGCTAGTATTACTCCATCTTCAGAAAATATTCCTGCAGAAAATATTTCAAAGGAAACACCTGTTGCCATATCACCCCCCAAAGAAACTGTTCCCAATGGCCCTGAAGAGTATAATTCAAGTGGTGTTGGAAAACCATCAGGGTCAGATCCTGTTCCAATAGCTGCTCCTGCTAAACAGCCGGCTATCACCACTGGATACATGATGCGCTCTCCCCCTTTAGAAGTTGTGAAAGAAGAACCTGCTGTTTCAGTTTCAAGCTCAGAACAACAGTCTCCTCTAGATACCAGTAGCATTATGTCCAATGGGCAAGTGGATGAGGAAAATGTGGCTTTTCTTAATCAAAAATTTGATGATATCCCCATGATAGATGAAGTGCATACTAATACTGAAGTGACTAAAAGAAAACAAGCATTAGATAGTGAAAAGGAAGTGATTGTTTCTAAAGTGGTTCGGTGTACTGATACTACAAACACTCCTTGTTTTTCTGATTCTTCAGAAGTGAGAACTATGCTAGTCAATCAAGATTCCTCAAGCCTGAGAGGAAATGTGCCTTCAGCTAAGGAAGGTACTTCACTTGTTCCTTCTTTTCAGAGTGGAGATGTGTTGAATAATGCAATAACTGAGCACACTTCTTATGTTCCTGCTGACTTGCTGGTCAAGTCATCTGCTATTGGTTCAAGTGATAAAACACACAAGCAAACAAAAAGTAATCATGCTGGGCATGTTACTTCAAGTGCTGGAGGAAGCAATACCAAAGGTATGACTGATAGCACACACACTAATATAACATCTACCAGTATTCGTAAATGTCCAATATCGCAAACTCCTCACATGTCTGCAGTGAGCAAACCATCAACCTCTGGTTGCAAAGAACAGAGTAAAACTATTTCAACTCCTATTTCTGCTTCAGTAAGACAAAGAAAAGTAGCCACAACTTCAGCACCAGATATAACATCATTGCAGACAACAGGGAGTGTTGCATTTTCAAGAAGTTCAAATGTTCCTAACCTTGATCAAAAAGTCTCAAAAGATAAACGGTGAAAATGGTATTGCTTCCTAGAGAAAATGTTTAAAGTTAGAATAAAGGATTATAAGTAAATAAGATGAAAACAATTAAATTGGGTGTTGTGATGCCGTGAAGCTTTACAATTACAATAGAATTTGGTACTTTGTGAGAATGAAAAAATGTGTATCTGTATAATTTTTGTTTAAACCAATATTGTAACTAAATTTAAAAGTAGTTCTCATCCATATATTTCTCAATTTGTAAAATTGGCCTTGTTACTAGTGTAACTTAAAAATTATTAGCGTATTGTACTGTTTATGTCTGAAGAAAAACGGTTCATAAAATTGTTATATATGCAGGGTCCCCATTCGTTACCTTGTTTGAATATCATGGAAAAGTGTTGTTTATAATTGTATTGACTTTTCGTATTAAGAAAAAATAAAATGAATGAGCATTGTGTTCAAGTGGATTGTTCATGTCAAAGAGACTGAAACAAAATGTTAAAATAAAATTTAATGGATTCAAATTTTCTGATTTTGTTGTTGTTTGTTGTTGTTTTTTTGACACCAAATTTGTTCTCTTAATAATTCATCAAAATCATTTTTTAAATGTTGATTGGTATCAGAGATTAAGAATTGCACTTGACTTCACTTGTAATTTCAAGGACAAAGATAAAGCCTTTAACCTAACCTTAACAGGACAAACATTACATTGGCTGAAATACAGGTGTGAAGTGAGAAAGAATTTGTTAAGGAATTTTACAATAGTAATTGTTTTTAAAAGCTCTGTGTAATCATCTAATTAGATTTATAGACAATGATTAAAAACAAAAAATTCATATTATCTAAGCATTTTCATGGTGAACCTGAAGAAAACAACTTCTCCTTAATTGAGGAAGTACTACCTGCCATCAAAGATGAAGGTTTCATTTTAGATTCAATAATATATTAATGCAGTAATTAATTCACGAACTTCACTACTTTTATATTTTTTTGACAGAGATATTGTGTGAAGCTTTGTGGTTTAGTGTTGATCCTTATATGAGGTTTGTGAAAATATTCAAGATAATTTCACTTGATTTACTGATATAAACATAGTAAAAAAAATTACTATAAATTTTTTCAAGGATATACACTGCTCGTTACCCTGTTGGAATCACCATGATTGGCCTTCAAGTAGCGAAGTAAGATACAAGTTGTTTTTTTTTTGTATATGCTAAATATAGAATTTAATATTATCAAACATTTTTTCTTAACACTCAAGAGTGATTGAAAGTAAGCATGATAACTATCAAGTTGGAGACCTTGTAGTGGGCTTCTTTGGGTGGCAGACACACACTATTGTTGATATTTCCCAACCGCCACCTCCAGGACATTTGAAGCCTTACAAAATACCAAATTTTGAGGATCTTCCACTGTCTCTAGCTTTAGGAGTTCTAGGGAGACCAGGGTGAGAATAAAAATATAATAATTAATAATCTTTTGGTTATTGAAGTGAATTGTTCTTTTAAAATATGTAAATCTGATTAAAGAAATTCAGCTTATTTTGGTTTTTTGGAAATTTGCCAACCCAAGAAGGGAGAAGTGGTTGTGGTATCTGGGGCAGCTGGTGCTGTTGGTAGTCATGTGGGCCAAATTGCCCGAATAAAAGGTCATTATATCAAATTTCATTTCAATTAAATTTTTTATGAACTTGTTTTGTATGAAGTCAATGTTCTATTTTAGATTGCAAAGTGATTGGATTTGCTGGTTCTGATGAGAAAGTTAAATGGCTGATTCAAGATCTTGGTTTTGATCATGCGTTCAATTACAAGACGTATGACATTGAATCTGCCTTGAAGGAAGCAGCCCCTGAGGGAATTGACTGTTACTTTGACAATGTAAATTTGTTATCGCTTGTTATTCTAATATTGGTTACTGGAATCATCGTCTGTGGATTTAGCATTTAAATTGTGACAAAATTTAATTTTCTGATAATCATCTGAATTTTATGCATTAGGTAGGTGGAGAAATAAGCAGCAAGGTAATCAATCATATGAACACTCATGGACGAATTGCAGTGTGTGGTTCCATATCATCATATAATATGGATAATGAAAAACCCCAAGGTAAAAATTGAAATAAACACCTTGGTTCATATTTTTCCAGTTACTTTCTTTTCCGAGTGGGAGTTATACACTCAAGTTTTTTTCTAATTTGGATTTAATTTGCAACAACAAGGACTTTTTTCTCAACTGTCTAATCTGAAACAAGAATTATATTCCTTCATAAGAATTAGATTATAATAAATCGTATACCATTGTATAAGAGTATCATTTTAATTACTAATATATTTTCATTACCAACTCCGCAAAATTCTCACTTACAGCACCAGTAATTCAGCCAGCTATTGTTGGAAAACAGTTGAAAATGGAAGGGTTTTTAGTTGCACGTTGGTTGGATCGTTTCATGGAAGGCATAATGCAAAACTACGAATGGGTAAAAATGGTAAGTGTTTTCTAGTTGTTCAAGGATTATTGTTTTCTTTGTAACTGACAGGATGTGATATTTCTTTTTCAGGGTAAATTGAAGTATTTTGAAACAATTACTGAAGGTTTTGAGAATCTGCCTAGAGCATTTATAGACATGATGAAAGGCTGTAATTTTGGAAAAGCAGTTGTTAGAGCATAGTTTTCAAATCTACTATGAAATCTTAATGAAATTAGAAATGTATGCAATTAATGTAATTAAATTGCAGTAATGAAAATAATTTTTATCCTGAAATAGTTTTCTTTTTTTTAAACATACAAGATTGAATGTGCCTCTTAATTTCTTTCTTCCTTCTTCTTCGTAAGTATTAATAAATAAAATGAAATATATTTAATTTTTTTTTGTGTACTGGTTGTTTGTTGTCTGCGGAAAAATCAAATTCCTAAAGCCACCAAAAAATTACTTTTCCTTCACATACCTCTACTACAAAATGGTTTCTGACCAGCCCGGAGCCTCTTACAGCCATCTACTATATCATTTCTAATTGATTTGTATCCCCTGTATACATGTGACACATTCAGACAACAGTGATAACTTGTGGAGTGCAGTACTCTATCTGCAAATGTAAAATGAACGAGTAACAACTGTAATGATTTTCTTAAGTAAATAAATAATACCCTGAAAATAACACAACAAGCATTTAAACTGTAAGCTTGAATTTTTGGTCTTAAATGTCTCCTAGACAGTGGATTTCTTTACATTAAAATCATATATATGAAGTAGAAATATACAAAGGTGCCAATATTGGCCCAGTGTACTTCTAACTGAACGAGTATTTATATACATTAGTGTTCAGTAATACCCTTTTAACAGTGTACAGTTTTGTCTCGATAATGATTGACAAAGTCATGTTTAACTAAGGGTCGATTTTTAAAAAAATTGTAATCGGAAATGAGTTAAAGTTCTTTCACACACCACGCGTGTAACTATGTCTTGAAAAAAAAAAATAATAAAAGGGGCCCGCGTGATAAAAAGTGCTGCAGGCCGTCGTTAGACCGGCCCTGGAAAGCGGAGGCGCAGTCCCATTATTTTAAAGGAAGACAAGTTCCTAGAAATTCAGGTTTTGTAATTGTCTTCTGAGACTTCGCTATCGATATTGCATCAGCAGCGCGTATGTTGTAACAAAAAAAATTGAAAATGTTTTACACGACACCAGACAGGGACGCGCGTATGCATTGGTATAGAAGTTTCATTCAATTAGGGCTTCACATTCTTGACACTTTGTTTTTTGTTGATGAAGCCTGGTTTTATATGGACGGAAACTTGCACAAACAGATCTGTTGGTTGTGGTGCCCATCGAAACTACACGAAACTCTAAAAAAAACTGTGAAAGTTCTGGTTTGGTAAGAGATTTAGTGAGCTATATCGCGTGAAATATAGGACCAATTTCTAATTATGGATACAATTACTTCCGAAAAGAATAAAGACATTGTTGGAAACTATATCTTTTAGAAGACGAGAGGTACTGCTGGTTTTAGCAAGACGACGCCCCATATCACACGGTACGTACACAAAAGTAAGATTTTTTCGGAGAAAGAATTGTTTCTCATCAAACTTGAGTATATGCAGTGTTTGTGAGGTGGTAGGAGGAAGTTTCGATTTGGTCGCTGATCGTCGTGGACTTCAACAAGAAGGAAGATTGGTCTACTCTGCGCGGCGACATCGAGCGACGTGCGCACGAAGAGGCAAGAAAAGATAAAAGGTTATATAATGCTGTTATTGCAATAACGAGAAAAATTGTCATGACCTAACGATAAATTGTAATAATCAATGATAGTCTGATAACTTTTGGCATGCTAATAAATTATAATTCATAGTTCGAAAGAAAGCTGATTCTCATTTGCCATTACGTGCAATCTTAGAGTATACATTTTAGAATTATTTTCAGATTCCTCGCCACTCCGTATGGATGGCAGATTGAGTAATTGGTTGCGGAGTACGTAGCAACAATTATTTCATAAGAACCCGATGACCGAGCTAGTGGGATTTACATTTATCTATATATATAAAAGAAAGTCGTGTTAGTTACACTATTTATAACTCAAGAACGGCTGTACCGATTTGGCTGAAAATTGGTGAGCAGGAAGCTTAGAGCCAGGAGACGGACATAGGATACTGTTTATCCCGTTCGATAGCGTTCCTGTGTGAGAACGCACGTTTTTGCACGTACGCAGTGCAACAAGGATAGTACAGTTTCTCACAGTCAGTGCGACGCGAGAAAAAGATGGGACCGGCTGTTAAGGCGGAACAGAGTTCGCCGGGTCAGCTAGTTTGTAATATATCCGAAGACAGTAATAGATAATCAGGAATTCAAGTGTAACATTTTCCTGGCGCCCAAATTATTTTAAATTCGGAAATTGGTTACGATTTACATTTATTCGTAATTAACAGTCGTTTCAGTAAGAAGAGAAAGAATTGTAATCGTGCGTCGGAAAAGAGCGAACTTTTGCCACAAAAACTTATTGTCGAGCCCTGGTAACAAAAAAGTGGATAAATCCAGTTACTAAATTTAGAAAGAAAATCCTCTAACATGTGATATAGCCAGAATCCATGTTTTGTGTCTTTGATAGCGAAAAATCGAATGACGACAAAACGTGTGTCCGTCTGTGCACAACGCTAGCGCACAAACCTTTCAGCCGATTCTTTATTCCCCAATCGATCTGGCTGATGTCCCAGCCCTTGGAATTTAAACCGATCGTTAATTTTGGGGGTACTTTACATGAAGCCCCTCCGACATATTCAAATTAAAAAAAAAAAAAAAAAACTTCTCCAATGTTTTTGATTAAATTTTGTTGTTAGTGCGAAGGACGTTTAAGAGAATTACACGCACGATTACGAGGGTTGACCGCATTTCTTTTCACAACATTCGTTTCGACTTCGCTCGGTAAGGACCCCTCCGAAATATTTACTGTGTTACTGCATGATTCGTCACTTCCAGAACGTTTTTCAAAGGGTGTCAAGAAACACATTGGTTCGAAACTTTTTTACTTGCACTTTTGCTATGGAGTATTTTCCATAAACTCGCTGTACAAATTTAAGGTTAAAGTACAACTTTATGTACCCAATACTCAAAAAAATTGGATAGCTTGCCGTCTACACTGACTGACGAAACACAAAATCTGTGTCACTTCTGTAAATACTGTTTCTTTTCAACAATTTTGTCTGTGACTTTTCCATTGATGTTATTTTAATATTTTCGACGCCATTCATTGTCAGTTGTACAAACCCACTTTACAGATAAACGAACACTCTAACTTCGGTTTTTCAAAACGCATTAAAAAAGTAGCCTCCTACATACGTTTACACAATACATTTTGGTTTTCACATTCTTAGGAATGAATTTTTAATTGCAACTTCCTTTAAAATGTGCAAATAACATTCGATTAACACAATACTTTTGAATGCAACACTGCCCAGCAATGGAACACTGCACAGCTTTGGAAGGGGTGAGAGCTCATTTAAGTGGAGAGATATTTCACACTTTCTTCCATCAATGCCACACTTACTTCTCTTAAAAACTTGTGCTAGCCGAGTGTTATATCTTCACGACATTTCAAGGTACTTCCAGAGGTCGCGCCTGCGCAGTAATATTCGCACGGTCCGGAGTGTGCTCCCATCTCCCATAAGCCACCATGTTCCCCCTCTTTTCCCTTCAGCCCCGCGGTAGCCACCGACCCCGGCTGCTCGCTCGCATTTCCCGAGTGTGCTCTAGCTTGCTATCACGAAGGGCATTGGCGGCGGACTGTCAATCGCAGCTTCCGAACGGCGCGTGTTTTACCATGTTTCGGAAACGCTCTGAGAGGTCTTGTATTCCCCTCATGTTAAGAAATGTTTAAGAAACATTGCACCGCAGTTATTTGGGTGTGTACATGCGAACGTGCGAATACCCACGAGCTGCCACTGTGTTAAACACAAGAATTAATATTATGAATTTCTGTGGAACCTACTTTGATGTTAGCATCATTTGATTCATTTCATAGAGTCCTACCTTATAAGTAGGGAACGGATTTTAATGAAATGTCTTTCTTTCTTTTCACTCTAAAACAATGCCGTTTAGAATAGAAATTCGTTTTATGTTATGACAAAAAGAAATGACCAATTTTATAGGTCTTTATTTTGCATTTTCGGCGATTTCGACTAATAAGTCATTTTGTACCTTTTCCTGCCATTTTTAATGCATGTTTTGCTTATTTAATTTGCTTCGATTTTAATGTCATTTTTAATGGTACTTGCTTCAAATAATATTTACGAGATGCAACAAATGTTCTTCACAGAATTACTCAGTAGCCTATTCTATTTGTTCGCTCAGAAATTGTTTTGATAGCCGTTGTGAGTATGTAATTTTTGTGACGTATATCAGCGCCATTGCCGGTTGGGCCGATTTCGGGATAACTAAAGACGGAGCTTTCCTGGCAAAGAACAGTCCAAACCAAAAGTTTGTTCACTCGAACGAATGGAAGAAGCCTCCATTACATCAGTAACGTATCCAACAGCTTCTGTTGTTCATCCGAACTGGTTTTGATAAGTTTTTTACGTCATTTTTCTTTGGTTTCAGGGCATTTTTAAAAGCATTTTAAGAGCATTTTATTGATCATTTTGGCGATGTTTTAGGTCATCAAATCCGCCCCCTTCTTATAAGTAATGACTGTAAGTAAATATTTAAAGTGAAACATTTATTGAAAATAGTATGAAATATCAACTACTGTATCGAATCTTATAAAATTACGAAAACCATTTTCTCGAGTCCTAATTTTTTTCAATTTTTTACTATTTTCCCCCCGTCGTCCCATCATCGGACCCCTTGACTTGTCGGGCCCCACGCAATCGCCCGGTCCGCCCATGCCCAGCACCGGCACTGAACAAGAGCTTGCCACTACTCTCCTTCCAGCCCTTTCTTAAAGTTTGCTAAAAGCTGTGACTAAATTCTGGACAACTGAACAGAAGATATTACCGGCTCGTCGTTAAGAAATACTTGATCATCGCATTTATGGCGAACTTAATCATTGGAAAGATTTGATAATCGCGCCAAGCGCACTCCCTCTCAACCACCATTCAGACGTGCTGTCATTGGCTGGCGGATAGTCCTATTGAAAATAATTCGCGGCGTAAAATATATTTTTACACCGTGAGTTAATTTATTTATAGGAAAGGAGAAAACACATTCCGTTAATTCAATTTTGTATGTAGTTATATGGCTACATTGTAACCATATTTCATGAGCATATTGAAATTAGAACACGGAAAATTCCAAACTTAATTAAAAAAAAGAAGTTTTATTTACTCGTATTTAAAGATGAAATGAGTTGTAGAATTATTCAAAATAAAAAATTAACACGCAATGTCGTCGGAAATAAATTTAAGCAAAATTTCAAGAATTTTTTTTTTTTAAATTGAAGAAATGTTAGTTTTGCGTTACAAGAATACATATATCCTTATGAAGGTAAAGAAAAGCATTTAAAAATATAAATTTCCTCCAATTTTCTATGTTTTTAGTTCAGCAAGTTTCCATGTTGTAGGCTTTATGAGTTTTGTCTTTATCATCGGGGGTATGTTCGATAAATACATCCAAAGGTTTGCGCGTTTTCGTATCGTTCAATCCGCATTATTCCCACATATAGATTACGCAGGGCGGATCCAGCCAATCATTTTTTGGGGGGAGAGAGGCATCGTAGATTGTTGTTAAATATTAAACATATTTGTTATTATCTTTATATTATTTATGTACTGTATATATGATTCTATACAATATTATTGTTTAAATAATTAGACCATAAATAATTATTTAAATAATTTTGCCAAATAAAGAGAGGTAAACGAAAACTCTATGCCTTGGGGAGGTATGGCCCCCATGCCTCCCCTCCCCCGGATCCGGCAGTAACTACACACTACACACACTTCAAAGTTCGTGAGCTCGCAAGATATTCATACTCATCTTTTCTATTTGATCTTAATTGAAGAAATAAAGCCAATGTGAAGTAGGAAGTTTTAATAAATGAACTATCACTTTCGAGTACCTTCGAATGGACCATGATCAGATGATCTCGGCGCGTGAGTCGATTTTTGGAATTGGTTTTGTTCAGCACTATTAGAGAGGAATGAAAACAAAATAAAGTAACGTTTGTTGAGGATGATGAACAGTTATGAACTACAGTCCGAGCTTTATGACTTCGAGTAAATACCAAATAGGAGCTATTCACGCTCCGTCACGGGGCAAAAAAGTCCATTAAATACAAGAAATCAATGGGATCTCTTGACATGTCTCGGCGATTGCCACCATCAAAATGTTATTTTATAATCTTATGTCAGAATGTTCTCAGACTCGAACTGACCGGGTTCTGTCTATCCCGCAGTGCTCGCTATTCTCTGGGCTAGCAATAGCCAGTCAGTCTTAAGAATGTTATCTTTGCAACTTGTAACAGGTTAAACAACTGTTGCGAGTGTTAAAAAGATGAGACTAACAATTTAAAAACATTAATTTAGAGTTGGAACATCAAGTTGTAATTAATAAAATGAAGTAAAAGTGAAAAATTATCCGAAAACTAATTGGAAATATAGGAATTTTCAATCAAATCAATATCTCTTTTTTGTTGAAGGATTCCAGCAGTTGATAATGAATATTATACAGTCTTTTGTTCCATGTCCGTCTAGGACGTGAACAAGGGCAGTGAATGACTGATTGAACTGGTATTGCGGGTTGGAAGCGAACGAAAATCACCATGCAGTGTAACGTTTTGAGCCGCGTTACATTAACATTTAAGGTGACTTAAAGAGAGAATTTTTTAAAATATTCGTAGATATTTAACTTTAGTGTGTATTTGTGAAGACGAAATGTTTAACATGAACTGAAACCCAAACTTAAAATAGTATCTCTTCAGTATCTTTATTAGTGAAGAATTAATACTTTGTATTTGTTATGTGTTCTTGGTTGTAAAAATATTTTTTTTAGCCATCATGTGTCCAACGACTCCCTGCACTTACCTCATCTGCACACCGAAGATCTTATTCAAGTGGACAAGAAGCTGATGTAGTAGTTATTGGTTCTGGACCGGGTGGTTATGTAGCTGCCATCAAGGCAGCTCAGTTGGGCATGAAGGTGAGATGAATAGCAAATTGCTACCTATCATCTGAGTGATTACCGTCTCAGCCTTTTTGGAAGTCATGCACAAACTTCTGGTCCAATTTGAAGTGAAAAGCATTTCAGTAAAAATGTTTCTCTATTTGTTTACTATGAACATCGAGTCTATATTCTATTTTAATATGCGAAATGCAGAGAAAAATGTCCGTTCTGGACTCTATGCCTTTCTTCTAACGCTAACAGCAGCCTTGCAGCCTGTGGGTTGCCCAGTCGAGCGGTGTTCGTAATTCTCCCAGAATGATCCACAATTACAGATCAGTTCTTTGCAATTAAATGAATTTTGGGAACATGTAATATAAAATGTCATTGTGTTATTTAAAGTTAATTATAATAATTATAATCTCTATTTTAATGTTATTCATTATCAATCAGTAAAAATCAAATTCCATTCTTCTTTTAATATACACTAGTTGAATTCCTTGTACACTTTGTAATTCATTGTTTTAAAAATGAAAATCAGTGCACACTGAAACTCAACTTCAAAGAGGGAGACCTTCAACAGTGCAGTTCTGTCTTAGAATAATGTCTATGAGTACTGGGGTACTGTGTATGCTTTTATTAAGTGAAGTCATTAAATAGCATGTAACATTAATAGTTTAATTTTAGATTATAGTGGGAGCTAAAAGTAAATGTGTAAATAAGTAATTTTGCTTTTCATTAGATTTCCTGTATTTACCAGTCAGTTAAGTACTTTCAATAATTATTGTTTATCTATGATATAACAAAATAACTTAATTTTATAATGATTTGAAATTCATTTGTTTTAAAAATTGCAGAACAACGTTAACTACATAAGTTTCACTAGTTTGAAAATAGCATGTTCAGATGTTTTCCTCCTATTGCAAATCATACCCTTCAGTTTTTAAAATTTCTTTCATTTCTTGTATGTTGCAATTTTTTCTCTCTTGCCCCAAATAAATCGTACTTATCAAGTTTGTCTTTATCATATGTTACACAGTTACCTTGCATAAGTGCAGGGAAGTATGTTGCGAGTTGAAATTAATTATAACCTTGTCAAAATAAATAGACGTAATTTTTAATAACTTTGAGGTTTTATTAAGAGAGAAAATTTGTAAGGATTAGAGTGTGTATCTGCTTTTGGGAGAATTGTTAAGCAAATGGAATGACTTGACTAATACTTACAGTAGAAATGAATGCAATTGTGCAAAAAATTTATTTTTACCAAAAGTGATTAATAATATAAAATTATTGTACCTGTTCCTTGGTATTTGAAAATTTTCTTTCCAAATGAACACTTAAGAAATTAAATTTGTGAACAATGTCATTTTCTTCCTATTGGTACTCAGAAACATATTTTCATTATAAAACTTTAGAAAACCACGTAGAACTGCGTCAAAATAAATCTGTATTCTTTGAATATTTTTCTGACAATGTTTTTACAAATAAATTGCAGAATTGACTGATCTTTGTAATTATTTTAAAATTTCAATTTTATCAGACTGTTTGTATTGAAAAAGAGCCAACGCTTGGTGGCACTTGCTTGAATGTTGGCTGTATTCCTTCCAAAGCTCTGCTAAATAATTCACATTATTATCATATGGCACACTCGCCGGATTTTGCCAAGAGAGGAATAGAGGGTAGGTAATTTGTGTACTGTAATTTTTTTCTCTTTGAAAATACTGAGAGAAAATTACACGTTGTTAATATTTTGTTTGTTTGCTTTCTTTCTTGATTTATAGTTTCTGGTGTGAAATTGAATCTTGATAATTTGATGGAATCCAAAAAAACAGCAGTGAAAGCTCTAACAGGAGGCATAGTCACATTATTTAAAAATAACAAGGTGGGTGTAAGTATATCTATAAATTTTCATTTATAAATTTGGAGTTACTTATTTTTGTTTTGTAATAGGTGACGCTAATTAAGGGCCATGGAAAAATCACTGGACCAAATGAGGTAACAGCTTTGCAAGAAGGAGGCAAAACTGAAAAAGTAAAAACTAAAAATATTATTATTGCAACGGGTTCTGAAGTGACTCCTTTCCCTGGTATTGAGGTAAGTATTTAAATGAATGGAAAGTTTACTATTTTATGTCATGCAAAATTTCTTATGAAGTTATTGTTTCACAGATTGATGAACAAACCATTGTGTCATCAACTGGTGCTCTTTCACTCTCTAAAGTTCCAGAGAGGCTGATTGTAATTGGGGCAGGAGTTATTGGTTTAGAGCTGGTAAGAAGTGTTATGAGAAATATAATTTTTCCCACCAGTGATTTTTAAACTCGCTTTGTAAACATAAAAAAAAATATTAGTCTTACAATCTGGATAAACTCGACCTACCCTGTCCTGTTATTTGAATGGGGGAGTATTTTTATCAAAAATTATTATATAAGTTATCAAATTGTGCATAGCTTGCCTAATTCAGTCTTGGCCGGCTTTCTTTAATTAAAATTATTTTTAGACTGCCAGTAGTAATAGCGGTTACTTTTAGTGATTGCACAGCAGGATAAACATTCAATGTTTAGCACAGGTGCTATGAGAAAATGTTCAAATGTTTAGATAAAACTGTCAATGTCACAAAGAAAAAACAAAATAGTACTTTCATCTTATTAGCTACAACTGATCATAATGTAACATGGTATCCTATTAGTTGATTTGTATACTTGAATTAAAATAAAAGGAAAGACAGTTATGGGTTTTTAAAAAGTAATGTATGACAGTTGGTAAAAGTTATTTTGTTTTGCTCATGGTACTGCTACTTGGCCAGCAGCTTTGTCACCACATTTCGTACCCGCAAAATAAAATGTCAGTTTTACTATTTGTATCATAAATATTTCTAGAACTAAAAGAATGTGTTATTTTTTTATTTTAGAGAGAGAATTTTTAAATCCTATTTAAAATATTTATTAAGTTATATTTTATATTTTGAAATAAAAATTTAATTTAGTAACAGCACTTGTGTGCTGTTTCCTGCACTTCTGCTCTGCTGTCCTTTTCTGTGGTATAGGGTAGGATCTCTGATATGTTTTACTCTTACTGGAGTACTTGTTCTTTTGATTTAAGTTCGGAACATGGTACACCCCAGAGAAGCGCGGTGGGGGTGTGTGTAAAGGGGGGAGTCTCCTTAAGTCCTCCCTCAAATTACGCTAAGTGCTCTGATAAAAATAAAAAAACTTACCTACAGGCAATTTTTATTGCTTGCCCATCATACGCTTTGTCTCCGCTGCATTTTAATGCCCAAATTACTGTAAAAGGCAAGTTTTCTTGCTTCGCTCGCCCGTATCCAAGTCGTGGCAAGGCTCGTGCCTTTGGCACTCGCGTTTACTATAAACATCCTTGAATCAATCCATCGTGTCATTACCAATTCACTTTTATACGAAAGCACTTAATAAGAAAACCTCGAATTCAAACTGCTGAAACGAATTCGAATGATAGAAGCTTTGTTTATCACAGACACATCACGATCACAGGCAGCACTATTTTCTAATGGAGCTCCGACTAGACCCTAGGGTGAAGTTACCTCCCCTAACTTAGGACGTCACATCTGTGACCAATTGTGATAATCACTTAGCCACCCCTCATCCTCTCCACCGTGGATTTATCCCTCGCCACAGCGGCGTGAAGTGCGGGTTTCAACGACTTCCTTAGGTTGTACCATGTTCTAGACTTCAACCGTTCTTTAAAGTGTGGCAATCGTGGGTGTGGACCATTTGTACTTGGTGAGCTAATTCCATATTATTCACAAAAATGTTATCAACATTTTGATTTATAATTTAAGGAAGTAACAGATGAAGGTAAATAACAAAAAAATAATTAATTTATTTTTAATTAAGGGCATCTTGGCCAAAATAGAATTAGGCAATTAAGCATGTTAGTTAACATATTATATGTTATATATGTTAGTTAAGCAATAATTTGTTAGTTAATGTATTATTGGTTAAAAGAAAATCTTATTAATCAGATAACAGATGAGGAAACCTCTTATTCAAATAACATTGACCTAGTCTCAATCTTGTTACTATATACGTGAGCATGATTTATGAATTTATTCCATCTTATTAGATCGTAATATTATTTGCTATTTATTAATTGACAGGTGGAAAACTTCAAACATTTCTTTGAAAGTTATGCAAATAATTAAATTCAGTTTACAAAATTTACAAAAATTTTAATAGTTTGAGTGTGAAAAATGTTTTTGCTTGAATGAGAGCATAACTTTCCTTTTAGTTAATTATTTATACCAATTAATATTTTATGACGTGTTGTGAAGTTAAAAAATTAGAAAGTGATATGCCATGGAGAAAAGTAAAAAAAAAAAAAAAAATCGTAAAAAATAGTATGTATTTGCAATGGAATTGAATACAAATCTCTCTTAAATTTGTTTCTGTTCTTGTAATAGGGTTCTGTGTGGGGTAGACTTGGCTCGAAAGTCACGGCTGTTGAGTTTCTAAGTTCCATAGGAGGAGCTGGTATTGACGGAGAGGTTGCTAAAACATTCCAAAGGGTTTTGGCAAAACAAGGTATTCAATTCAAACTTGGCCACAAGGTTTTGGGAGCCCAGAAGCAAGGTGGTGTCATTAAGGTGGATGTGGAGAGTGTGAAAGATCCAGGAAAGAAGGAACAGGTAAGAACTTATTTTGTGAGAATATAAATAAAATGTATATGGTTTTAAAGTATGACCAAATGAGTGGACAATGTTTTAATATATTTGTTGATAGTGTTAGACAGCCGACAGCCCTAGGTTGAGGTTTTCTTAAAGAGAATTCTTTTGAAAGTGTGCAATAAATACATTCATGAAATTTAGAATTTACTAAAGGTTAAGTTTATGAATGCTTTTATTGTAAAATAAGGTATTGCACTATTTCAAAAGTATACATCTGAAGGAAACTCCAACCCGGGGATTTGAATAAATAAAATAAAACTTTGTTTGTTCATCTGTTCAAACTTCAATATATGAAATTATTGTAACAAGCATAAATAATAAAATAAAACAAAGTTTAATATTTTGAATTTATTAATTTCAAAAACTTTTTATATGAAATGCTATTATGAACATATTCAGAATAGGGATAGTGTGATATGTGAGTTAATTTAATAATAATAATAATAATAATAATAATAATAATAATAATAATAATAATAATGATGATAATAATAATAATAATAATAATAATAATAATAATAATAATAATAATAATAATAATAATAATTAATCTCATATAGTAGCAACAAAGCTCAAAATACATCGCTGTTTCTTCAATATATAATAATTAATACATCATACAGTGTGTTATATCAAAACTATCATAAAATATTTTTACACAAATATGTTTTTGTTGCCAGTTGGAATGTGAAGTATTGCTGGTGTCAGTTGGCCGACGTCCATACACACACAACTTAGGTTTAGAAGAAATGGGCATTGAGCGAGATGAAAAAGGAAGAGTTCCTGTTAATTCAAGGTTCCAAACTGTTATACCAAAGTAAGTTGTTCATTAGTGTAAAGGTAAGTTTTGTTTAAAACAATTTTCTTTAAAAAATGTTCTCTCATATTTATCTTGAAATTCTCAGAATTCTTCTGAAGTTTGATTTTTCAGTTGTTGTAAATATTTTGTAGAGAAGAAAACAACAAAACAGTAATATATTTTATAATTGGTTGTTATGAAAATGATTTAATGTTAGTGAATTAATGGTACTGAAATGAAGTGTAGACTTTGAAAGTTGCACTCTTTGGGACCTTGCCTGAAAATAATTTTTTTAATGAGATAATGATTATTTCAAAATGAATAAAATACCTTCCGGAACTGAGAGAACCCCATTTTAGGCAAAATGTAAAGAAATGAGAAAGAAAAAAAAATTCTGTTTTGTTATTCTACAAGTGTGTGCGAGTTACACTAGAAATTGAAGATGGCAAGATTTCTCCCCCTCTCCATCCACCTTCTCTTCGGTATCTCTAGAGTTAATATTTCAGATGTCTATTACAAAACTGTCATGTATGGACTGACTGGATGATGGTATGGCAGGATGGCTTGACAGACTGGGTGGGTGATAATGGTTTGACTGTATTGTCTGTCCGGGAAGCAACAGACTGACTGGGTGACTGGATGAACTGGAGGCATATTTCACACCGCTACTATGAAAAGCAAGGCAAGCACTCTGTCAGCAAGTCATAGCATGCTTGAGCGGTTGCTGGATGGGGACTTCTCTTGGAGCAATTTGCACTTGGAGCTCTTGTTGCAATCTCTTATAGTTGAGTGATAAGGTCGCTACTAATGTGATACTTGGTTATCCCTTACCGATGAAAGCTAATAATGTGAATATGTTAATAATAATGAATATGTTTGTGTATACAAGTGATTACCTCAATATGCAATGGAACGTTTTTTTTACACACTTTTTCTCCATTATCATTACCAAATTAAAAGTGTTTGGCCAAATTACAGACTTGAAAATAATGAAATAATTTTAAAGTTAATAGTTGAACCCTCTGCTAAATGATTTGCTTCATGATAGACAAATGTTAAATACTAGAAGTCATTCACCATACTTATAAACGTTAAAATGTCTTTGAATAGAAGGCTTTTTGCAGCAGTATCTTCTGTTCCTCTATTTTCCCATTTTTATTGTACTGTCTGTGTTTCTTAGTAATGTTCCTAACAGAAAAACACAGTGAATGAAATATAAATATGTATGCTAATCAAATGTCTAAATATACACTACCTAAACTGAAATTAAAAAGAATTTTACTCTTAAATATTCCCATATTGGAGTTCAGATTGAAGCACATGAGCACAGATACATGGCACGTGAGGGCGTGTCTTCATGATGGAGTATGGCATGGGCTTTTGCATCTTTCTCAGTCCTGCCATTGGATGTAGCATGATCGTGACCATACCAACCAGTGCTGCAGATCAAGCAATATCTAGTGGTGTGACTGAGAAAGACTCAAAAAGCCATGCTATATTCCATTGTGAAGACAGGCTCTCACATGCCATGTTATAAAACTGAAGTATATTGAGATGATGAAGATGATGTATTCTACAAAAACTCATGCCTTTTCTCCATAAAAAATTTCAAAAGGGTGCGTGATCACTTGCTGTCATCAGTCACTGGCATTAAATTACTCTACACATGGAAAATAAGGTACTGTTTTTCACCAACATGATGCAACATTTGAAAGCTGTATTGCTCGCTTGTGTTTAACATTCAGCCAAATTGTCATACCCCATGTATCAAGAAACTGATGCCAGAAAGTTATTTGAATGCAGCTGTGTTTTGGTTGGTCTTGCAACATCAAGTCAATGGTATAGATAGGTTGGTATATACATACACACATATATACTATATGGAGAGAGTTAGGCTCCTCCCCTCCACACACAAGCACACAACACATCAGGAGTTTTGTAAATATTGGTAATATTGTCAGCTCTCATTAGACAGGAATATTTTTTGAGTGCCATGTTTAGAACAACCCTATCATTCTTCTGTAAAAGATATTTTATAATCAGGCCAAGAGCAGTCTCCACTCAGAGACTTGTCAGGTGGGCTGTGATTGATTGGCAGAGAGCAAGCCTTGTTTTTCGGAGTAACGATGTAAAATATTTAGGCTGGATGGTGTAGCTAGGTGGATGAGAACTGGAGAGGCTGGCTGGTTGGCTATCTGGTCCATTCAGTGGCAGGCAAACGTAAGTGTTTTGACTTGACTGAGTATGTGTCTGACTGACTGTGAGTGTGTGTTCGATTGTGGCTGAGCGTGTGTCTGACAGACTTGAGTGTGTGGTGGTGTGCATCTTGAATGGGGTGAGGAATGGGAACCTGCTGAACACATTCTTTAGATAAAATTCATTAGTCACATGTATTTCATGTAAATTGTGTTGTCTGAGAACAAGTTCTGGATGATTTCTTGTTCTGGTAGGAGAGATTGAAATCACCTGAGATCATTGATTTTATTCTTATTTATAAGGTCATAATTGATTCAAACAAAGAGTGAGACGCAATATCAATTTTTCTTTCTGTTTTAAACCTGACCATGTATATACTCTGTACTGCTCATAATACCAAAATATTGGGAAAACCTATTTCTTCCTTACACGTGGGATTTCCCTTCAGTTTGTGATTTGATGGTTGCATAAGCAAGTGGGAAAATGCCAGAACATAGCAGATTTCTCTGTATTAATCAGACTACATATCTAAAGTACAAATAATAGGCCAATCACAATATTGAAAAAAAAATTGAAATGTAGGGTTTCTGAATATTCTCATTCATTTAATGTATTTTATTTTCTGTATGATTTAATTACATGTATTTGTCTTGTCTCTATTGGGTCAGTAACTAAAGGAGACCATTTTGACCCTTTAATTACATTTTTGGGAAGTTCAGCTCTTATTTTTGGGAAGTTAAGCCTCACTGTGTGATGTATGTGGCCAGACGAGCAGAATATTGAAATTAACTTTCTGAAGTTCACCTTTTCTTTTTATTTGTATAATTTTAATTTGTATGCAAAACAATATTAGTTTTCCTAATATATTAAAATTATTACGCCCATTGTCCCCACATTATCTCCTAATTACTTGTTTGTTGTCTCCAATGTTTCTGTTCAGGAAAGCTAATTTATATTGTTCCCCTTTTTACTCATAAAATGTGTTACTCATAAAATAAAATTCATTCATTAGGACTTGTTCTTTTCCTCTTCACACTGAGTTGTTAAGATTCCATTGTGGTGTTCTACTCTAGAATTTGATAATTATTTGCTATGAATCTTAAAATTGCATTTAAGTTTTAATAATTATTTTTTGATTTATCCAGCATTTTTGCTATTGGAGATTGTATTCATGGCCCGATGCTTGCTCACAAAGCAGAAGATGAAGGAATTATATGCATGGAAGGCATTGCAGGAGGACCTGTTCATATTGATTACAACTGTGTACCTTCTGTTATATACACCCACCCTGAAGTGGCTTGGGTGGGACGCTCTGAGGAAGATCTGAAGAAGGATGTAAGTTTCCAAAGTGTGTTTGATTTTACTGAAAGAAATAGAGGAGGAGAAAAATGACAAAATAACTCTGATTGAAGTTCAAATGTTTGAGCATTATTTGAACGTCCACTGAGGGGTGTGCTTACTCTATTATTAAGGTTTTGTTATCTTCACCAATTTACATTAACTATCCTAGGATAATGTGTTTTATATTTTCTTTGTTATGTACATTATTTAATTTATGCTATTTGCTTTTTTGTAAGCATAGTCAAATTCTAATTTACTTTGCTTCACAAAAGTTTACTTTTACATTTGTAGGTATTGCTAGTAAGATGAGATTTTGGTAAACTAAAATGTTTTGCTTTGAATTGACAGTAAATAGAAATGTTTTTGTTCTTTTGTTAAGCTGGTTAAATTATCCTGAGTGTGAAAATGTGTTCAGTTGGTGCTAGACTTTGTAGAAATCCAGTACTGATTGTAACACACTGTACTCCCTGAAATTGTTTGGGTGATTATTCTTTTTACTTTCTTTTTTTCTTTGAAGGAAAAGTTTTCTGATACATTTTCAGCCCTCTACCAGCCTTTTTGCTACTCTGCCTTGTCTCTTGGATTTCTTCTGCATTTAAAATTGTTAATATCCAGCAGTCTTTCTTTCTTTTTTTCTCTGTTTTGGAATATTAGCCGATGACAAAGGTTCTTTAAATATATTTTATTTTTTACTGATACATTACTGTTTGTTATTGCTTTTGTTACGAATTTTTATATACACTGCATAACTTACCTAGATCAAAAGGATTGTTGTTACGAGGGAAATATGCCAGTTGATGTTCTCTTATGGAGGGAAATATAAAAAGGCAAACTGAGTCAGGTTAACAACCAGTTAATTCGAAAATAAGACAATCTGAATCATTAAAGTTATGTTAAAAAAATAAAATCCTGTATGTACCATGGACATTGACTAGTTCTAATGATTGAGTGGTAACAAAAAGTCCGAGAGCCGTTCACCCTTGGGCTTTTTGTCGCTGCTCTATCATTGAACCTTTATAACTCCCTTAATGCATAAATTACTATTATCATTGCATACATTTGTTTTGGTCTATTTTTTCACCAATCTTTTTCCCAAATTGGGTCTTTTTTATGATATGCCAACATTTTAAGTAATAAAATTAAATGGATTAACATTTCAATCCTAAAACAAAGAAACATTAGTTGGCAGTACAGTTAGGCTGGTAAATGATCAATTAAATAATGTGTAAATTATGATTAGTAAGTGGTGTAATATTTATGCTATAAACCTGTATTTTGAATTAATGAAAATGCATTAAAATTGAAAAACAAGAAGAATTTACTTTTAATAAATTATGTTAACTATATGTAACAATTAAAAAGTTGAAGTAAGAGGAAATGGATTCATTTTGTGGATTCATATGTAATTTGATGTACTTTTGTGGACAATTTTTAAAGTAATATTTAATAGTAAATTTCAGATATATTTTTGATGTACTTTTCAGGGCGTTGGATATAAAATCGGCAAATTTCCATTTATGGCCAATAGCCGAGCGAAGACTAATAATGATGTAGATGGATTTGTCAAAGTTTTGGGTGACAAAGTAACTGATAGATTATTAGGAGCGCACATAATTGGACCTGTAAGTATTTTAAAATGTTAGTTTACTATTTGAACTTTAATCTATAGTTTTTCAAATAACAAAGTATGAGTAGTGAGTATTTTTTTCTTTAATATTTGCAAAATCTTACAAAAATTCTGTATTATGATGTTAGATATAGCAATAACATGAAAGAGTAGGATGCTAGGCTTTCAGTTTTGAAGCAGGTGATGGTATTGCTGTGAAGCGAAAGTCTGGTATTTTCTTTATTATTTGTTCCTTATTGGCAAGAGAAGGTAATGTCAGGAGTGTCCAGAAAAATGAAGAGGCCTCATACCTGAGCTAGTATGTCCACAGTACCCGTTGTTTTAAATAAGTTCAGGCACCACCCCCCTCCCTTTCATTTACAGAATTAATTTCTCCATGCAGTAGGAATGACTAAAATTGTTAAATTGAATTAGAAATCAATCCACTTTCCATTTATTTTCAATGAAAAAAAAATTGGGGGCCTGGAGCAAGTTGCACCTGCTGCCTCCCTCCGTTTTCTGGGCACCCCTGAATAATGCTCAGAAAATCCCTTTGACTCACTTTCCCTCATTGTGTCAATTATGAAGCAATATTTATCCTTTCAGGGTGCTGGTGAATTGATTGCAGAAGCTTGTTTGGCCATGGAATATGGAGCTTCCTGTGAAGACATTGCGAGAGTATGCCATGCTCATCCAGTAAGTATTAGTTAATATTTCTGTGAAGTTTTCTGCATATTAAACTGATATTCATTTCTAAAAATTTATCGTCCTGAACGTTCTATTACAGACCTGTTCTGAAGCCTTTAGAGAAGCTAATTTGGCAGCTTACTTTGGAAAATCTATCAACTTTGGTTAAGTGTGTTCTTCAACAAGAATACTGTGATCAACGTACTGTTGATATGTTATGCTACTGATGGACACAATTATTGCATTTGTAAACTACAATTGGAACTTCAAATCTTTCAGAACAAATAATATTTAATGTGCACCTCCTTGGTTTATTGTAAATAAGTAGAGGAAAGAATCTTGTGAATTACATTGTTTTTTGGTTTTAAGTGCTGTTTTATTTATATACTTAATGATATTGTATGTTTATAGAGGGAATTTATATCAATCATTGAAATATTTATTTGTAAATGTATTTTTGTTCATTAATATTGGAAATTTTGTCTCAAATTTTACCCTTTGCAGAATTTTTAGAACATAATAAATACATATGAATAAATGCACACGTCATTCCTGATTGTGTGTACAAATGAGGTGGTGAAACTTGTTATTAAATTAGGCCTTCAGTTTCTGCCTGTATTTTTATTCCCAGAAGAGTTGATATGAATCAATTTGCGGCCATTTGGTAGGGCGTTAGAAGGTGAAACATTGATCAAATTGTACACGAAATCTCGTCAATAAAAATTAATGTATGAGCTAACTCGTTCACGAGAAATTTAAAGTATTAATAAGACCTACCGCTACAGATGGTAATCTTTATTTTTTTTTTATAATTATTCACTTATTGAGTAATAGTATTGGCGAGGTGAATTAATGTGTATCGACTGCAAATATAAAATTTAAATCGGTTTAGTAGCGTAAAATCGCCAAATTGATGCTTTAAGGGAGAAAACGTGAATAGGAAAAATTATTTAGGCGACACATGCGCCTCTAGCGGTAATCGCCTAATCCGCATGGGACCCCCAACTTTAAAGGAAACGTCGGCAGATGGCGCCACATGTTTTATGCGTGACAGGTTCACGTCTACGGCATTTGTAATCTTTGATATCATCTTCGTTCGCTCAGTAGCTTAGTCTCTCCAGAAACATGAATGGTGTAGTGCAGAACGATGTCGTGGGCAATAGTGGTGACTGTGTTTATTGATTTTTTGTGCTACAGCTGCAATGAATGACTGACTCGACTACTGGTTATTGGGATTAATTCATCATGTGGTCACCTACGAAAACCAAGAAATATGGAGTTGGTAAATGTTTCTTTTTCAATATCTTTCGTCAGCATTTTAGTAATAGGAATTGGAGAGTGCGGTTGGAATTAGATATATTAAAATAGGCTAGTGATAAGAGTGGAGGGATTTACTACATCTTTTTTGGTAACGCTTTCTCATTTTCGTCTGCCAGCCAATTTGACAGAAACTCGAGTGATGTTCGCTGTTTAAAAAAATGTACATGAATTTATTTTTGTATTGTCAAGAAACTTTTGTAATTGAAAATTTAGACTACAGTAATCGGTTACAATTTTTTATATTTCATTTAAGTTTAGAAAACCTTTCGAATTGTATCTGCTGATACGCCTTTGCAACTTTGTACGGTTACTGTAGTTTCTCATGCCGGGAACTGTCATCGTGACAGGCAATTTCACAACAAGAACAAGTTAGTTTGAGGACTGTATGAACGATTTCTTGAAACTTTGAACTTGTAACTATTTGGTCATCGTCTTAAACATTGTGGGATTTCATTAGAATTCTACGTGGTCAAGTGAATTAGGATATTCTCTACTCTTAAGAACTATAATAACGCGACATATTTTACTTCATATTCTTAATGTTTAACTACGTACGGGTCAAAATACTTTGTTGTATGACAGACTATCAGCCGTTTTTTGAATTTGAGATACGTAAGCATTCCTCCTTAATTCTTGAGATTGTGATCTTGTGGATGTCTCGTCGGCGGAAGTGCTCAATGTTAGTGACGTAGTATGTGAGAACGGGGATGTACAAACTCAGAACTTGAAGGTATTTCAACCAGCTTGACATTGAGAAAGTTTGTGTTGACATGTAGTAAAAAACCATGGAGAAGAACATTTCATTTTTTTCAAATTTAATTCATTTGTTGATGTTTTTATGAGTCATGTCGTGAAAGAATTCGTTGTTCGCGAACTGTCATGGATCTGAAGAAGTGACTGTAAGGATGTTTCTGTAAGTTTTACGAATAATACTGGTAGTTCTTCACTGAACAAAACGCATGTTTCGAAACCACTTTTGAACTTATCTGGGTCTTATCTATGCCGTCACTTCAAATCTTGAACCGAAAATCTTGATGGCACGCCTCGGCAAATATTTATGTTTTCCAAACATGAGTTTGGAGAAGATTCTCTCTCTAGAGACAATCGTTTAATTAGAATGACTCCGTCCAGAAACCTCCTTTCCCCGTTAATGGATTTGCCCACAGCCACATAGACGGCTGCGCAAGGCGCATTGAGATGGGCGTTGTTGACCAGAGATACCGTGTCGCGTGTATTGCGGCAGAGCGGCGCGTCTGCGCCGATTCCCGTCGACTGGGCCGACATGGCCCGCCCCCCGCCCTGCCGCCTTCATTCGTATTGATCATCCCAGGAGGCCCGGGGCGGCGACCCAGACCTTGGCGGCGGCCGCCACCTGGCCGCGAAAGCGACTGCACCCTCTGCAGCCCTCACTCTCGCCCTCCGCCCTTTGCCTCCCTTGCGACCGGTGCCGACGCTGGGCGTGGGCCCTGCCAGGCCAGCGGCCCCATGATGGGACTGACGGGGGTGTGTGTAAAAAATTGAAAAAGAAATTAGAACTAAGGAAAGTCGTTATCGTAATTTAATAAGTTGTGATCTCATATTTCATAAAAAATTCTATTAATTTTTTTACCTTAAATAGTTAATTATACTTACTACTTACAATTTAGGACTGTATGAAATGAATCAAATGACACTAACATTAAAATAGGATCTATTGTAATTCATATTTATTATTTCATGTATTTAACAAGTAATTTAATTAAACACTAACTACATGCAACAACATTTTTTAGCGTTTTAAGATCACCATGGAAATTGTATTATTTGATTTTACTTAAAACTATTATTTAAAATATATTTCCAAAACCCTTTTCTAGTTTAAACGTGATCTTTGTTCTTAGATGAAATAAAGTAACTCGTATAGTTTCATCATACAACTTTCAGATTTTTGAATTTTTTCGGAGGGAGGAATACATTTCAGCATTGCCTCGAGCCCAAAATTGTTTAGCTCCGGCACTGCTTGCGTCCCGTGTCCGCGCCCATGATCAGATTTTCTTACAAATGGTCCTCGCTTGGAGTGATCGATGTGGATGATGTGCGCGCGCCACTGTGGTTTATGCCTCGTAATGTAGGAAACTATATATATTCATGTTTATTGTCACCTTCGTTTTTTATCTCCCCGTGCTGTCTTCTTTCTCCGCGCCCCTCAAGCAAGTATCAGCGATGCCTCGCGTGAGAATGTGGTTGATAAATCGAAACCGCTTGCCAATTCGTGTGTGTAAACAGTAATGTTAGCTAAGAGAATAATGTGAACTCTCTTGTAATGTTGCAAGTGATGTTGTGCTTAATGGCAACAGTGTTTATTCCAGTGCTAATGGTCCAGTTAATTCCGTAGGAAGCCACGACCCCCCCCCCCAAAAAAAAAACCAAGAACAATATTTTTCATTGGATAATGTTCAGTTACAAGAAAATTACTCGGAAGAAAATTTGTAATTGAGTTGAGAACGAGAACAGAGACTTTATGTTAGTTGCTTTATGTTAGTAAGTAATGCCAGTTGATCCAGCAGTGCAATGTGAATCATACGTAATTCAAATACTCGTACCAACTAATGACCAATTAAATGTTTACCTCCTCTTTGGAGATCTGGTTGTGAGAAGATAATTTTTCTGAAGGTCTATGTGCATATTGAAAACGAAGTTTATGAATATTGCTGTAAAAAAAACTTTTGCAGAAGTATCAACCTACGGTTTTTAAATGCAAATGAAAAAGGGTAGCTATTTCTTCGTGAAGAGAAATCGCGGGCCGGAGCTTTTAAGTGCGTCAGTCACCGAGGCACGTTCTGTAGGAATCTACCAGGGTGCGATATTCCAGCCCATGGTTGAACGTCTTGCTTACGGTGTAAGAAATATTTCTTTCACTGTAGTCGTGTCTTTAATCAAATGGTTCTCAAACCGTTTTGGCTCGCGGAACAATGGTTCGTCTTGAGAACATTGCGTCACAGCCATATTGCAGAACCCAACCTGCGTTCATCAGCACTTCAAAAGCTTGTAAACTACTGTTTATACTACTTCAGTTTTTCTCATCAACGTACCAATGCACGTATTTTCGGCATTGGCTCACCTTAAAAATGATAGTGCTGCTACAACAAAACATACTTTCTTGCATTATTTGTATCATTTGCAATTTTAGAAAATTCAGAGAGTTCAATGAAAATTGACGTAAACAATTTATATATTTATACTTTTGCTGTATTCGAGACAAAATAAGAAAAATATTGGAGCCGTACATTAAAAATGGCGTATATATCACGCCAAATTTCGCTAAAATTATTTATACTTTCGAAACACTGTGAATGATTTTATTTAAAGACCTCTCATTCAAGAACCACTTTCCTTAAGGAAAACATCTCTATCTTCAAAACTGTTGTTGCTAGAAGTCCCCGAAAAATTTTGAACTTTATAAATTTTTGAAAATTTATATAGTTCAAGGAAAATAAAACCTGTCCAATTTTTTAAGCGGCATTTACCTAGAGAATAATTTAATTTTTTTTAATTGGAGCAATTTTTGAGAAAATTTTGAAAATATCAAGGCTTCAGTTCCTCCAAAACAAAATATCCGTTTCAAACTCGCAGGGCTTAGAGTTCGGTCAGATCGCACGAGGAATATCCGTTGTGGAGAAAATAGCATGAAAGGTTTACGGGCTAGGTTTGACCACAGACCGACGGACGTACAGGCAAATGTTATGATGTAAACCAATTTTTTCGAATTAAAGAAACACAAAACTTGGATTCCGATTACATAATGTAATAGAGAAAGCAATTTATTACTTATGGGAACAAGATGTATCCACTTTTTCGAAATCAGGGCCCCATAACACGAGCTTTTCTGACAAGAAATCGCCACTTTCATCTGAATACTTTCTCTTTACTACGTAGTACTTGACACAGACATTTTTCTTATTTATGAAGGCTACAGTAAGATCTAATAATTACAGAGGAAACTTGTTTACTTCTACTATTTCAACCAGCCTTGGAAAAACTCTCTTCACCGAACTGTTACATTGGTAGCACACACTGCCTTTTTTAACATCGTATAAGAGTCACTTTTAGAATGAGCGATCTTATTACTAAATCTGTGTGTAACGATTCGTTCATTAAAGCGGCAGCAGTAGTTCATGTTACAGTTTGCAGGTGGTTACAGGGATGATCCATAAAATTCAGGTTCTTAGATAACAACCCCAGGCTAATGTTGATTGAACCCTTATATACATTCGTTTTTTAATAAGAATCAGAAAGGTTAGGCCTATTTCTTTCTTACAGTAAAATTAGATAGTGAAACTAAGTTTGTAAATGACTAGTTCTGTAAGTGAATGATTCGCTAGATCATTTGCGCTGTTAATTTTAATTCTCCGTATATTTTATTTATTTAACGCCAAAAAGTGTGTGACGTACTATGGGGAGAAGTGCAAAATGCACATGGTTTCTTGGGCTCTGAGATGTCTGTTCTAACTCAATACTTATTACGCTGTTGCTACATGTAGCAACGACCGTTTTTTGCAAGATTTTACAAACATATCGCTCCCTAATAATAACAAATATTTGCAAAGGCAAATCAGTTACAGATGTAGGCTATTATATCTAATGCTTTACTTGAAGGAATTGACTTACTGCCGCGATAATATGGTAAACTATTTTTCGAATATATCTACATTCCCTAAAGAGCTCAAGAAAACATACACAGATAGTGAAGCTGCATTGATTCATTTTAACATATCATTTATTATAAAATATTGGTGATAGAAGCAGCAAGAATAGTTCTAGACACACGTTCCTTTTCTCGTTGTGACTTTCATGATGTTTGCAGGCTCACTGCAACCCGCATTGGTCTGTTTAGCAAGACCAAAACGTATAAAAAACGAAGCTTAGGAGATGAGGCCACTAGAAAAAGTAATGAAAATTCGGTAGACATCTCCGTTTGCAGAATCCATCCCTGGCACCTAAGCATTTACACTAACATGCACTACACTACCACACATGCCGGGAGACCGATCGGGGACTTAGAACTTCTTCCGGCCAGGGCGGTGCCCCGCTGGTGGGAGATACGTTGTCGGAGAAAAACCCTGCTAGTCGACGATAGGTCGGCGCAGAAAAACCCTGCTAGACGACGATAGGTCGGCGCAGGATCTCGCCATCCAATGGGATCACCGCCGCCTCCCGATGAGAAAACATGCACTACACTTACTGGACTAATGACCTTAGTTGACGCGCCCGGAATCACTAACAATCAATCAATTCACTTCTCCTCGTAGCACGTCACACAGTTTTTAACTGTTTTTGACGTAAAATATTTTTTTTTAAATACCAGGCTATTCAGTGTTAGCTTTCACGCCATGGGAGGTTTAACTTCAAACCCCGAACGATTTTTTGTCGGTCTTTGCGTATCTGCTGCCTGAACGCCGCCCCTTCCAACGTTTCCGCCACCTTGCGTAGGTGAGGGGCGTAGCCCGGGCGCATGGCACCTGGCCTCGCCGCCTCGGGCCGCGTCGAACGCCCCCGTTGGGCGCGTCGCCCCGCGCCGCCCCGCGCCGCGCTCGCCTTGTTCTCCCAGTGCGCCTGCGGACTTGCGAAATCCCCGCGCGCCTGTCCTGCCTGCCACTGGGAGACTCCCACGCGGCGCTCGCAGCGGCTAATGGGCGGCGCCAGCTATGCACGCCGCTGCCTTCGCGCCCCCGCGCTGCCTCGCCACCACATCCACCACCACCACCACTCCACCAGCCACCAGCATAACCACCATCACCACCACCACCACCGCCGCCGCCACCACCACCACCACCACCACCACCACCACCACCACCACCACCACCACCACCATACCCCACCACCACCACCACCACCACCACACATCATACCACACATACACCCACATACACCGTCATACCCACATACACCAACATACCCACATACACCGTCACACCCACATACATCATACAAATATCGTACCCACAGACATCATCGTACCCACAAACAGCATACCCACAAACACCATCTTACCCATCATAACCACCACCTGCACAACCACCGCTATTACTACCATCACCACCACCATCACCACCACCATCACCACCACCATCACCACCACCATCACCACCACCATCACCACCACCATCACCACCACCATCACCACCACCATCACCACCACCATCACCACCACCATCACCACCACCATCACCACCTCCACCACCACCACCACCACCACCACCACCACCACCACCACCACCACCATCACCACCACCACCACCGCTCCGCCCCCGCTCCCATCTCTGTCGCCGCTTCAGCCGTCTTCGGAAACCGCTCAATCAGCTCTTCGCCGCTAGAAGCTGCTGCCTGCCCGGTGCAATTCCACGCCGCCTCGCCCGTCACTCGCCCCGACGACGGCGCCAGCGCTTTCTTTTGGGGGGTTTATGTGATGTGCTTGCTTACGTAATCGGCGGGGGGGGGTCATCGGAATGCCAAGTTACGTAGTATTTCATTGTAGAGGAGGGTGGGGTCCACGAATCCAAAGCCGATCCCCAAGAATACCTTGTTTTTATAATATCAAGGGCCCCTTTCAGCCGAAGCCTTTTCCCCTTCACGCCCGAATCGCAATGTGTTCATTTGGATGCACTAGATCAAGGATGTCCAACTTGCGAGACTTCAAGGACCACAACTACATTCTTTAATATAGTTGCGAGACATATTTATATTACTCGAGTAGTCCACGCCTCACTTTCCTGTATTGTTGATCACGGCAGCTTTCCCGGTTGCTCTGAAACAAGAGGGGGCGGAGAGAAGAAACCCTTCGTGATATCAGCATAACGCAGTGAAACACATTAGGATGCTTTTAAATTTCTGAATTTACTAGAAAAAAGATTCTTAAATCTAAACTTAATCTATTTTTACTTTCATTTTTACTTTTTTGACCCCGGCAAGGGTGCGTGCACTATGTGCGCAATGCTTTCTCGCGACAAGATGCAGGAGACTTTCGCTTTTAATTAATCAACGTTTGTGGGCCGCAATAATTGGCTACCCGGGCCGCATGCGACCCGCGGACCGTCAGTTGGACAACCCTGCACTAGATAATAACATAGCCATGCGGGCTGCAGAACGCGAGAACTTACGCAATAGATAAGGACAGCTGTAGGTGGGATGTGAATCCGCGACCCTTCACGTCGCGGCGCTGAGCCGACGTGCCTATCCACGTAGACCTAGCCACGTAGACCTAGCCATGTACACCTAGCCACTTAGACCTAGCCACGTAGACCACGCAGACCGGTGGGCTTAAAAGTGACACCACCCTATCGCGTGCGTTTTAAGTGTGAAGAGCCCACAGAGACATCAGATTCAATTGCTAAGAAGTGGTGAAGGTATATTGATGCTTATGAATCTAAAACACTTGTGTAACATGAAATCAGCATGCTTGACACCTTCACGATAAAAGTTTCATATCGTAGAGAACAGCTGGAACAATGGATTTGATTAATTATTCCGTACACGATACAGCATGATTTTGTATGTTGCTGTATTCATGAGATTACGCCCAATCGAATTGCGGATGGCTTGTGATGATGTAAGCCGAATTTGTCGCTTGTCGACTCTTTAATATTGGCAATCTCTGGTGAGGTACATTAGAACAGGCGTAACTGGTTTAGGCTGTAAATATAATAAATCCTACATTTTATATAATGGAAATGCAATCTTCGGAAAGTTCCTCAAATTCATGGAATCTCGTTTTATAATAAGTTAGGATATTGGACGAACTTTCTAACGAAGAAAACCCGATAGGACACAAGAATATTGTGAAGGAACTTGCGAATTTCGGTTTAGATGAGTGCAGTTAGAATATGAGCTTCTGTATAAGAAATGTAGAAATTAGTTTAGAAAAATTATAAAAATTGCGAAGCAAGCCATGTTAATGTATTCTCTATGTTGATCTAGTTAAAACTAACAGTACACCCGCGAGAGTAAAGAGTTTTAAATTGTAAGGCATTCTCAAAAGATTTTAATGATAAAAATTGTTGGAAATGAGTTTTTGAAACCGATGTCATTTTGCAGTGACTGCGTAAGGCACTGACCCAGGCCGGGGATTGTGTGGTGGTGCCCGTCGGTAAACATTTATTGGTCGGACAACATTCACGGCTCGTACATCAAATTGTATCTCTGAAATAAATATTGTATTGAGAAACGATTCTTTACTACCATTCGAAATTCGACCGCAATTCATTAAATTTTAATATTATTGAGGTTATTTTGTCAAAGAGTTTACCTGTATGATTATTATATATCATTTGTACTTTCTCGTATACGAACGTATATACAGAGTAATATATATATAGTATAGAGAAAG
This sequence comes from Teleogryllus occipitalis, assembly GCA_011170035.1. Lineage (NCBI taxonomy): Eukaryota > Metazoa > Arthropoda > Insecta > Orthoptera > Gryllidae > Teleogryllus > Teleogryllus occipitalis. The sequence continues at coordinate 115,073 of BLKR01003111.1, forward strand.
TTATGTAATGCTGCGCGAAAAAACGAATTTTCGGCGGAAAAAATTCATTGCCGGGCTCTGGTGGCGAAAAGTGCATTAAACCAGTTGCTAAATTAAGAGAAAAAATCCTCTAACACGTGGTGCAGCCAGAATCCCTGTGTTGTGGTCCTTGATGCCGAAAAACCTATTGGAACCAAACGTCCGTCCGTCCGTCCAATATTTCCTCATATGACGAGATTTTACTCTTATTCAATATTGTTGAAGTAATATTTTGGATATACCATTAGGAAACCGAAGAATTAAGAAATTGTTTTTAAAAAGGTACTTTAGGCAGCGACAGATTGCGGCTGTCAAGAGGAATGGACAAGATATTAAGCTGGCCCAGACAAAGAAATTAGAAAACTAGTACGAGAAAGTCTGTGCCATTCTGTTGTACCACTACTTTTTTTAAAATTTCAATTACGTCTTCTGCGAGCGTAAATTTGGAAACCTATGAAAACCGACCATTGGTGTGGAACGCCTTGCCTATGCCCTACAAAGTGTGTGGAATTCCACAAATGATTCATCATTGTTTAATGTGTGTGTGTCGTTAAAGTGTGATACGTACGACGCGTCGTTTCGTACGTCACACGAAGTTCGTTGGGCACAATTAGCTTTTTCTGCTCAATTAGTTAACAATTTTTTTTCTGCTCGATGAGCGCATTGTTATGCGTGCGAGCACACGCGCGCACACCCACATATGCACACACACACACACACACACACACACACGCACACACACACCAAAATTGCCTAATAATCGAAAAATAATGCTAATAGCGAATTCTAAAATGATAAATCGTGACGCATGGGCTCATACTCATCGTATGTTGAACTTGTGATGTTTCGAGAGAAATTGTTCGTATTTTATTGGGGATAATTCTTGAGCATTCGAATTTGGTATTCTACCTACTGTGAGAATATTCCTCTTCAATTTATTCTAATTAGTTACTAGTTAAACACAATGTCTTAATGTCTGATTTGCTCCTGTCATGCCTCTTTAGTTATTTCAAAAGAAGAAAAAATGTTTAGAAATGACGGTCTATTCGCACTGCGAGGGGAAACTATTATTTAAGGAAAATGTTCTGGAAGAATTCATCTGATTGGATAGGTGAGCACGGTCTTGTGTTTTGTTGTGTTGGAGTGGCTAGATGAAGCATAACTTGAACTAAAAATAGGTCGCTTATTCATAGGTGGCGTATTTGTTTAAGTTTAATTCTGTGATGTTTGGTTACAACATAATAATTCCAAAATATCTTTCAGATGCAATTCTGGCTATTCCAACCAGTTTTAAATGTTTTGGAAATTATCTGGACAGTTCTGTTCCTTGAATTTTCTGGAGTGCTTACTGAAACGTGACCAAGTTAGTTTCCAAATTGTTAAAAATGTAATGATATGGAATAGACAGAGTTGCGTCTGAATGTCATTTTGGAGTTATATTCTGACCAAACTCCACAGATGTCTTACAGAGGTAAGCCCGAACAGTTTTTAATACTAATATAAAAATTTAATACACAAGAATTAAAATAAATGAAGCAAATGAATAATGTTACTAGTGAGAACCCGTCAAAATTTGACGGTAAGATCTGAGATAAATGTAAAATACTGTACCCAGACTAATGTTTACAATATGTTGCATTGTTTGGATCTTCAGGGTATAACAAAGATATTCTGTGATGTGGAGTTCCCAAAATTTTGAACACGTATGGCGCATCTAGGGATTATATTCTTTCATTTGAAGGAAAAAATACAACAATCAGTTCAGTAGAAGCTTTAAATGAAGCCATGGCAGAATATCTTTTTTTAAATATATAGATTGATTTTATATTTGTGGATATGTTAAAAGAATACAATAGTTGCGAGAAGGAAGAGAAGGGAATACGAAAAGGAGAGTGGCAAAAACTTTAGTCATTCCACTGCGTGTGTGTGTGTTTGATTTAAGCCTGGGGCTAATTGGGAAGAGATTGGCAATCGTTGCCGTTGCGATTCGGAGCGACCACTGACTCTACAGAAATTGGTGCCTAGCAGTGTTTGATTTCCAGCTTGAGGGAATTCCAAGAATGATTGTATCGGCCGAATCAATGTGAATAGAACAATAATATTGCAGATTGGGCTCCATTGGGTCAACGAAGGATTTCCGCTTCGAGATCAGCCTGTGGCACTGACATTTGCCAGACAGAATTCATTTGAGGTATTGATGCTTTGATTCGGCTGTTGGTGTCAGCGTGGATTTTTGTGGACAACATTGAACACTCAATGGCTCATTTTATCTTCCATTTAAAAAATGCTGTTAGTCCAATACTATGCTGATATTAATAATAAACATTCTTTTTTCATTTATTTTGTTTTATGAATATCTTATTTCGTTATTTTTGAAAATGAAATGTGACATCCTACTTCTAAGACTTTTTGATTTCGATATTTCTACCCATAGGTACTGATTAAATTAATTTACTTTTTATAGTAATGAATAAACAACCAGAATACAAAGAAAGAATAATGAAAATATATAACCTTCATGAGAGATTGAAAGAGAAAATTATGTGCTTGTAATTTAAAATTATGTAATATTATATCTCAAATATATCTAAACAGGGTGGTTACGTAATGAAATGATAATTTATTGCAGTGATCATTGCAATACGCATATTTACTACAAACGGTATACGTTAAAAGCACATTCCCATCTTGGATTATTGTACATTGTTTATGGAGCTTAGCTGGGTATGGTAGCTAAGATAGGAAGCTATGGTATTCTAAAAGTAGTTAATTTATAAAGAATCTAAACAACCTGGGCTGGTTAGAGCCAATTCTCGCCCGAGCAGTAAGGATTCACTGGCACCCACACGCCTGTGGATATCTACATTCAGAGGGGATTCCGCTGATGAAAGCATCTTTCGCCCGTGTACAGGTGGACAGATGAGAAGTGAAACATGTCTCACGCATCAAAAACTACTCCGACTGTAATGTATGTCCACAAGTGAATTATTAGATAACTATAAAGAATTTTCTAACGGTGTCGAGGGAAGATGGCAAGGATGTCCCAATATGAGAATAATAGCATAAGGCGCGATAAATTCCTGATTTGTGAAAATTACACGACCAAGCGTCAAATTATTTCCAATATTTACACAAGTTTATTTGCTTCACATAGTAGGAGTATCTCCGGTTTCTGCATCCTTCCTAAAAGCAAACATTTGCACACAGCAAACAGAAATGTATCTTTTCCTGCTAGGAGTGGAGAGATGTAAATATAACCATAACTAACATAACAAAAATATATTAATTATAAAAATTTCAAAATTAAGTGAATTATAATTTATGAGCAAATTAATTACACCTCTTAGCAACAGTTACATATAATACCGCAAAATTAATAAGAAGATTGTAAGTCATACCATTCGCAATTTTAAAAAAATGAAAAATTTCAGTTTCCAAAATATACAAATTTTTCCTTCATTTAAATTTATTCCACACTTGAGATCTCAATTTGGCATGCTTGGTAATCCTGAAATCACCGCTATCAGTTCATGCATTACGCTTACTTATATTCAACAAGGTAGACGCAATCTCCTTTTCTTCTGATACCAATAACTATATTTTTCCTAAACACTTGCCAAACTGGAAAACTACTTCTATGTAAACTTTCATAATTATCAAAAAACAGGATCTGTTACTCGTCAGACGCCTCAATAAATTATTTTCTGGCAGCAAATTTAAATTATATTCGTCTTCAAAACTAACAGTGTATACAAACGCACCTGAACCATTTCTTGATTTCACCGTCACTCAGTCGGAAAGAACGAAATCACTATTCATCTTCACTACACACGTGTCAGGCCGAATTCGGTTCCCTTTTTACACGAATCTTCTTACGGAAATGTGTACCGTAACGAAAACATATGAAACTTCTTTCCTATTAATATCAGAGACTAAGTGCGTTGTTGTTTTATGACACACACACACACACACACACACACACACACACACACACACACACACACACACACACACGTGGTTTTGTCGCTTATTAGATCGTGACTTTGCGATACTGGGGAGGGCTAGGCAGAAAGAGCGCACAGGGCTGATTGGCCAAAATCAGTGCTCTTCCACCTTTCCGTTCAGAGTAACTCACATCTCAGTCATGGTAGCGATGTGGTGTGTGTTCGTTGAGATCGATTGATTTAAGAAATAAAACTTTTATTTTGGACAATATTTCTTTGGAAAAACTTAAAGCAGGCTTGAAAAAAAATCCCGATGAAAATTTAATTCGTTCCATCGCGCGCGAGAGCCGGCCGAAAATATAGATTAGGCATGCCGTTGGAAAGAGGACGGTGTGGTCACGCACAGGCACCCACCCCATGATTGAAATTATTGAAGGCGTTGTCATTGTCAACAATATTATTTATTTTAGAAATAGCAGCTTTCGATGGCTTAGCCATCTTCATCAGTTTTCTGCTGTCTGGGAGCCACAAAAACGACTACCACAAAACGACTGTAGTCGTTTTTGTGGCTCCCAGACAGCAGAAAACTGATGATGATGGCTAAGCCATCGAAAGCTGCTATTTCTAAAATAAATAATATTGTTGACAATGACAACGCCTTCAATAATTTCAATTATGTGAATGTCAACTACAACTCACCACTGAATCAATACCCTCCCCATGGCTGGTGCCGAGCGAACGAGGCTGTTCCGACACCGCGCGTGCCCATTGGACGTCGCCGCGAGACCTCTACTGCCGCTACACCTGAATAAACTGAACTGAATAATTAATGCGGATTTTAAATATATAGTTTATAAATAGGAAACTTGCAATGGAATAATAAATAAGAATATAAACATAACCAAATATTGTATGAAATTAAGGTAGTGTTTATTGTTTACACTTGCTGGACTAACAATACTTGTTGGAAGATGGTAGATTGATTGATTGATTTTTTTCATGTTTCCGGGCGCGTCAACGGCTTTGGTCATTAGTCACGTTAGTGTAGTGCATGTTCTTTTTCTCGGGAGATGGCGGTGATCTTCCCCCGCTTGATGGCGAGATCCGGCGCCGACTTACCGTCAGCTAGTGGGGTTCCCCCCTAACCAGGACTCTCCCACCAGCGGGTCACCGTCCCAGCCGGGACCAGCTCTAAATTCCCGACCAGTCCCCTGGAATATGCGGTAGTGTAGTGCATGTTAGTGTAAGTGTGCGTGTGCAAGGGGTGAGGTAGGACAGGGAAGAGGAAGGACAGATCGCGCGCGGTCCGTGACCTGTTTGCTATGGTACTGCTCCGGCATTCGCCTGGTGTTGATCGGAGAAACCACGAGAAACTGTGATTCCGGGCGCATCAACTGCTAAGGCGATTAGTCCGACAAGTTTAGTGCATGTTTTACCGCGGGAGGTGTCGGTGATCTTCCCCTGCAGGATGGCGGGATCCGGCGCCGACCTACCCGTCGGTACATGGGATTTTCTACAGCAAGGTATCTCCCTCCAGTGGGGCAACGCCCCACCCGGGACAGGCTCTAAGCTCCAGACCGGCCTATCGGCATATGTAGTAGTGTGTAAGTGTGAAAGTAAGTAATGAGGGTTGGACAAGGAACAGGAAGGAAAGATGGCGCGCGGTCCGTGGTCCGTTTATTAGGATACAGCTCCGGCATAAGTCTGGTGTTGATCGGAGAAACGACGGAAAATTTGCGACAAGAACAGCCGGCCGCTAGAATTTTCCTCCAGACAGCGACTGAATTCGGCCAAACTATCTGACTAGTGTCGAACATTCTGCCACCGTCAGGACTCGAACGTAGGATCTCCCGGTCAGAGGCAGTTGGTGCCCTGAGCCACCGCTCCCGGTGTTTTTCCGCGTGAGCGGGGCCCGTCACGCAGGGCGCCGGGCCCCGCCCCTTCCGCGGCAGCCCTCCTCGCCCCGCGCGAAGGGCGGAGCGGGTCAATAAACCGCCGTTATCGCTGCCGGCGACGGCGTCGAAGGGCAGGGTGGCGTTGGCCCCGAGTCTCGGTGAAGCCACTCGGCCGCTGGGGAGAGAACGCGCCGGAAAAATGCGCTCAGTGGTGTCATCATTCGTCGACATTGGGATTCTTAACGTGGGTTTTCCCATAGCAATTCACCGGGAGAGGTGGCTCAGGGCATCAACGGATGTCACTGCAGTGCTTCTGACACGGAGGTGCTAGATTCGAGTCTCCACAACAGCAGGATTTTCGATACTAGCTTAGGTCGAGTTCAGTCGAATTCTACCGGCCGGCTGCTCTGATCGGTAGTTTCCGTGGTTTCTCGGATCAACTCCAGGCGAATGCCGGAACAGCACTCTAACAAAGGGGTCACGGATCGCGTGCGAACTTTCCTTCCTCTTCCTTGTTCTATCCGCACCCCTTAAATACACTTACACTGCCATGCACTGCACTTCAACACATGCTGGGAGCCAAGTCTGGTGCTTAGAGTTTGTCCCGGCTGGGACGGTGCCCCGCTGGTGGTTGGAGAGAATCCGATACCTGGGTGGGGAAAAGCCTGCTAGCCGACGGTAGTTCCGCGCCGGATCTCGCCATCCTGCGGGGAAGAACACCGCCATCTCCCGCGATGAAAACTATACTTACGCGACTAATGACCTGGGCGGTGGAGGCGCTGAACAAACAATCAATCAATCCGATCAATCAATCAACCAATCACTGAACAATCAATCAACCAATCACTGAACAATCAATCAATCAATCCGATAGGAATTCACGGACGTCCTTTGCTCTCAGTATTTTCCACTGATCTTTAGACTCCCTGGCGCACGTGCGTTAGCCTCGAATCCTTCACACCGCTGAGATCCATACCCTCTTAGCGGCTTGTTCATTCATAGCCGCCAGTGACCTATAAACTCTTAGCGGCATTTCGAGTCGCGAAGTGAAGGGTGCGGCCCGGTGGCGCGCATATCGTTGTCCGAGAATCCCATTGGCAGCGGTTACGCCCCTTGTCAGCTGGCAGACCGGTAACTCCTACGATCTTCCTGCCTGAGGACAGGTGAAGGGACATAAACAAAAGTTTATTTCTTTGAATAATACATGGACAAGCGCCGACCATGCTACTATGCAGACGCTAACAACCATGCCTGAGGGGAGGGGAGGGGATTCGAACGCGCAACCCTTCGAATTGAGCGTGCTAAGGTGGGTCTTAGTGACCCAGGTCAGACGTTCAGAAATGGTTGCCTTTGTTTACTTCCGGGTCGTACGTCGGGATTCGGCAGTACTGTAGACTAATAGGCGATATTCCTACATTCCACGTGCGAGCCGATGGAATAACTGCCCTCCTCTGGGTTTACCACTCTCCTACAGCCGAGGGCCTACACGACGAATCAATGTTGGAATCTGAGAGCTGTGATCCTGAGATCTGTACATTTCGATTGATTGATTGATTTATTCGTGTTTCCGGGCGCGTCAACTGCTTTGGTCATTAGTCCCGTTAGTGTAGTGCATGTTTTTTGGGAGATGGCAGTGATCTTCCTCCGCTAGATGGCGAGATCCGGCGCCGACCTACCGTCGGCTAGTGGGGTTTCCCCCTAACCAGGACTCTCCCACCAGCGGGGCACCGCTCCAGCCGGGACAAGCTCTAAGCACTCGACCGGTCTCCCGGGATATGTGATAATGTAGTGCATGTTAGTGTAAGTGTGTGTGTAAGGGGAGAGGATAGGACAAGGAATGGGAAGGACAGATCGCGCGCGGTCCGTGGCCCGTTTGTTATGGTACTGATCCGGCATTCGCCTGGTGTTGATCGGAGAAACCACGGAAAACTACCGATCAGAGCAGCCGGCCGCTAGAATTTTCCTCCAGACAGCGACTGAATTCGACCTAGCTGACAAGCTAGTGTCGAAAATGTACATTTCGAGAATAGATGGAAAATGGAGTGTGTGAGGTTAATGACGCGTCAATATGATTCTCGTCAGAAATAATATATTCCCCAGTGAAGAAAAGTCCAAAAGCTCAAAGAGAGAAACCTGCATTTATCATTTGCTTCGTGGACACACGAAGAGTTGACAACAAAGACGGCAAATCTCTAATAGCCTTGGGCCTGTTCTTGGGCTGGTAGGATCAGCCCTTGGTTCTCTTAAGGTAGCTCAAAGCGAGAGCAAGAGATTCCTTCCCGTTGATGACCTGTGCATATTGTCCGATGCAACGTGCCTTGCCATATTTTAGTGTTCCTGTTCTATCAATTGATGCAGTAGGCGCTTTCCACGTTTAGGACCTCCTCCTTATGTTCTTTGACGGGCCGTGTCTCCCATGAATTTTATATGTAGCTTGAGTGCTTGCGTCCCTGTTTGAACAGTCTCTTTATCTCGTAGGGTCTACGGCATCCAGGCCTGTCGGGGAGATACTGTGTCAACTTAACGGCGCAGGTCTTGAGTGGGGGAACTGTCATTAGTTTTCTGCTTTGGCGATCCAAATTATCCAGTCCTGCGTGTTCAAGGTATAATATTTCAATACCAGTAATCGTACCATCGTAATGGATCATCGGACGCCCAGATGTTGATAGCCTGGAAGAGATTTCCACTGTTGTGCTTGCTTCTCAAAAGCGCATTTATATTCCGTCATGACGGAGGTCGCTAACCTGTTGATACAAAAAATTCGAACCTGGCGTGACAAATAGATATAATATGTCAAATATACTAGATCTAGAGAGATGTGGTGTTGTCTGATTAGGATCTCGATATTAGAAGTGTTGGCGATTCTAATCGTGGCGCTCTTGGGAACACCGAAATCGAATAAGAAATCAGCGTCGGCATATTGTAGGCATAGAAAAATACATTTGTTAACCAAAGGAAAAACTTTTTTTTTTTGCTGAGTCTGTAATATCACCGAATAGGCAAAAGTAGATCTTACTCCTCACTTTTATTTTTTCCCAAGTTTCAGCCCAAAATCTTGTAATCTAATTGTGTTATTCGTGAAACGTCCATCCACCCATCCGTACATACATTTTTACAGATGTCTTGATCATCGGGTACAAAATTGCATGTATCTCCTGCTACCTGCACCAATCATAACCGTCTTTGGACAGCTTCAATTCCAATGCACTTTAATCTTGTCTTGTGTGCGAAGTTACAACTCCAAAGAACATAAAACAAACGATCGAAAATTCTACAGCGTATTGTTGAGATGATTCCAACAGTGTTCTCGAATTGTATATCGAGAAGTACCGGAAGCGGTAGCTCAGTGCATCAACTGATGTCACTGCAGCGCCTCTGAGCGGGAGGTCCTAGGTTCCCACTCCCCACGGCGGCAGGATTTTCGACGCTAGCTTTTCAGCTAGGTCGAATTCAGTCGCTGTCTAGAGGAGAATTCTAGCGACCGGCTGCTGTGATCGGTAATTTTCCGTGGTTTCTCCGATCAACACCAGGCGAATGCAGGAGCAGTACCCTAACAAAAGGGCCACGGACCGCGCGCGATCTGTCCTTCCTCTTCCTTGTCCTATCCTCTCCTCTTACACACACACACACTAACATGCACTACACAACCACATATTCCGGAAGACCTGTCGGGAGCTTAGAGCTTGTCCCGGCTGGGGCGGTGCCCCGCTGGTGGGGGAGTCCTGGTTAGGGGGAAACCCCACTAGCCGACGGTAAGTCGGCGCCGGATCTCGCCATCCAGCGGGGAAAGATCACCGCCATCCCCGGAGAAAAAAACATACATTACACTAACGGGACTAATGACCAAAACAGTTGACGTGCCCGGAAACACGAATCAATCAATCAATATATCGAGAAGCAGGCGCACATGCAGCCCGCAACACTCGTTTGCTGCACCACACGTAACTATCGTGCACAACTCGGAAACGATGCCTTTTACGCCCTTGAAAACGGGTTTTCGTGTCCGCCGTGTAACACGAGTTACTTTTCTTTGCCGTCTTCTTCACAATGAAATCTTCTGGACGTTTTATCTATTATATTTTGGGTGGTATTTCCTCTTCGTTGCAGCAGTTGTCAGAAAAATTAAACGTTTGAGATCCAGCATGAAACTATTTCACTTTTAAAACAAAGAAGATTTTCAAAGTGCGTAATGTTCGCTCGTCTCCATTGAGTTATAATTTTTAGCATCTTCAACATGTGACGGGTGTCGCGAACGCTGCTGGCTGACCGATTGGGCCGGTGGATGGCGCGGCCGGGAGCGCGGATTGGAGGCTGCGGGCAGCCCTGGCCCAGGGCGGCGGGCTGGTCGCCTCGCCCTCCCCCCGCCCCCGCCGCTGCCGCCGCCGCCGCCGGCAGCAGGCGCTTAATAAGAGGGGCGAGGAACCATCTCGCTTTCGGTGAATCACAGCTGCCGTTCCGCGCCAAATTACAATATCGCGAGGGTGGAAGGGCTTCCTCTTTGGAGTGTGTGTGTGTGTGTGTGTGTGTGTGTGTGTGTGTGGGTGTGTGAAAATGGGCATGTGTGGGTGAATTATGGGCGGTGTAGGGAGAACCGCTCAATTCACGTGCATATGGTTCTCGTGAGACATGAACGTCCAGCTGGTCGTATTTCTGAGCCTTCATATGGATCTGTGTCCCCAAAGTAGTTAAGAATAAATCCTTATTTAGGACATTGCCTTGATAGCGAAGTTTTAAGTGTGTACATAGCTATTAAAAACTATTCTCCAGAGGAACCTTGAACGAGTTTCAACTCGAAGCGATCTCATCCAGGAATGCGACATCGACAACAAAACATCCATGTTTCAAAACGTCGATTTTCAAAATTGAAACATCCATGTTAAAAATGCCTCGCCAAGGAACCATCAATGTTTTAAGATGATTTAGTAACCTCTAACATTTTTATTCGGGCGGGAGAGAATTTCATTAGGCAATGGTTGTATTTATTAATTTATAAATAATATTTAACTGTCAAAACACACTAAAAAAATAAGAACGCGTAACAACCCTGAGCTTGAAGAAACATGGTAAGGGTCAGAGTTTATTTAGTTCTTCGTAGAAGGACGCGGAAGGAGTCCGTCGCCCTAGGCACTGTCGCTTTGCGTGAAAAATCCCAGAAAAGCGTAAAGCCTGTTTTACACGGTCATGTTTTCATCATTTCCTGTCGGTACAGACAAGTTACTGAGCAGACTGGATGTAATTTGTACGAAAAAATGATGCATGCTTCATTTTTCCGTACAGATTTCATCCAGTTTGACTACGGCTCCCCTATTGTCACTTTATGAAACTTTCTTCGATTGCGTGTGTTCTCCGGACAGAGAGTGTATACGCGGCAGCAGATGCCACAATAATGCTAGCTGCCGCCGTAGCGATTATTGTTTTCCTTTCCATCTCGCAAGTAAAACCACAATACCTCACTCGTCTTTCTACTCCTTACACTGCGAATTCCTGACTATGATCATTCTTCCCGCTAATTTCATTTGTTTCCGTAAATTTGATGTTCAATTGTTAAACTTCCAGCGCTTTTTGCGGCGTTCGGAGGAAGTATTTTCATCACGATTACGAACAGACAGCGTATAGACCAGAAATGACCGTGTAAAACGGTGGAATCACGTTCATTCAGTTTCGGTACGCGTAGAACCGAACCTCCTTTTTCCATCCAGTTTCTGTACACAAAAATGATGAAAAAATGACCGTGTAAAACAGGCTTAAGAAATGCCAGGGCATTGGGCGGCTCCCCGGAGGAGAGGTGTGTGTTCAATGAAGATAGCATAAACAACGTTCTCTCAGCTCGAACACATGAACTGACACGAGTATAATAATTTATTATTTCACATGTTTATTTTTACAAAATTGTGATTATGTAACTTTTTCATTCCCAAACAAAACATTGAACATAGAGTTCGGAACATCGATGAGAAAAAATATAGGCTTCAATCAATCGATGTTAAAAGCATTGATTTGAAAATATCGATATCCTCGTTGCATCCCTAATCTCATCGCTATTTGCTACTAAGCAAACAAATTACGTAAACCTTAGTCTCTGAACTTCGACTTTTTGCGATGTGAAATTGGAAGCTGTTCCCAACACTCAGTACTTGTTATAAAGGAGACAATGCGCTTCAAAAGTACATCATCATTTATTCAGCATTATGTTTCTATGAATGTTTCGAAAGACTTTGCATTGTCGATACAATAGTTCACTTTAGATGATCTTTGAGCACATTTACCTTTTGTATGTAAAAGTCACTAAGAAATTGTAACATCGTTAAAAAGTTGCGGCGAACCTAATTTGAAAAACGATCCCTCGTGATATAAACTTCAACATTTCCTACGAACATACGAAATGTAGCTGTTGATTCGATCGTTCGAAAAGCATATATACACATGAGTGTACACAAGTAAATATATCCGTGTATACATGGATTCACAATATTGAAAAAAAAAAAATTGTCGAAATTCCACGTTCCTATCACTATGTTCTTTTTCATTAATAATGTTCAGTGTTGTGCCATATTACATCTTGTATATTACATCTCACTCATAAAAGTGTCTAAATTATCGAAAATGTTTTTATAGGAATTAACGGGAGAGTGACAGTACTGTTCATTTCATGATCACTCGTTTCTACAAATCAGCCTCGTGCCTTACCATATACTGCCAGGTTTAATGGGTAGCTGCAACGATTCAACTATTGGGAGACATCCTCACATCTGGTTTCCGCGTCTTGCAAGCAGCTATCTGTAGTCAAATGGCTTGAAGATTGGAGCTCGTGCGACCCTAATATTGACTGTATCGTTATTTTTTATTGCTGGTGGTTCCGCGTTATCGAGTAAGTAAACTGCCTTTATAGATAAAGCAGACCAGTCGCAGATAAATGCCTCTTCGATTCATTTAAAATTATGTAATTTATAAGGTCATTTAATGTTGCAGTTTCCCGACCGGAGTTAGTTGTCCTGGTACCTTTATCAGCTGTAACCGGACAATCGCGCAAAGACAAGACCATGTGTTCTGGCCGTGGCATATCATCATCATTGAGGATTCTGAAACCAAATGTTAATAAACGTTACTGTGTGCGGTATATCTGACTGCTATCTCGTCAAGGTGGTAAAGGCCTGCCAAACCTTTGTTTTCGAAAAATGCTAACTCTTAATTGGCTCGTTTCTGTGCCATGCTGTTTCTGAAGCACGTTTCCAATCTTCGAATGGGAACTAATGCTCCCCTGATTTCGGCAGCGCGTTCGTACGCCTGCGCACTTCAGCCTCTAATTTATTCGTCATTTATGGCAATAGTAAAAAACCGCGAGAGGAGGCTCAGTGCATCAACTGATGTCACTGCAGTCCCTCTGACTGGCAGGTCCTAGGTTCGACTCGCGACAGTGGGAGGATTTTCGACACTAGCTTGTCTGCTAGGTCGAATCCAGTCTCGGTCTGGAGGAGAATTCTAGCGGCCGGCTGCTCTGATCGGTAATGTTCCGTGGTTTCTCCGATCAACATCGGACGAATGCCGGAAGAGTACCCTACCAAACAGGCCACGAGCCACGCGCGATCTTACCTCCTCCTTGTCCTATCCTAGCCCCTTACTTTCACACGCACTAACATGCACTACGCTAACACATATGCCGGGAGACCGGTCTGGGGCTGAGAGCTTGTCCCGGCTGGGGCGGTCCTCCGTTGGTGGGAGATACCTGTTGGAGAAAGTCCCGCTAGCCGACAGTACGGCGTCGTCGGCATCCAGCGGGGGAAGATCACCGCCACCTGGTGCCACGCCACGTGATGAAGAAACATGTACTACTCTTACGGAATTAAAGATCTTCCCAGCTGACGCTCCCGGAATCAATTACAATCAATCAATCATTAATTACTACAAAAACGCATGATAAGGCTACTGGATCCACAAGAAAATGTTCGTGGGAAAGTGACCCTTGCAACCCTCCCCACTACACACACCCACACGCACACGCACACACACAAAGACACACACACACACACAAAGACACCCGTGCGATCCCTAAACTTTAGAATTGAAATCTACAATACATTTCCTCTTTTGTGGCAAGTGAATGTAATGTAATTAAAGGGTAGAGAAAAGATTTTTATCTCGTGAAATAGATTTCCCGGGACGTGGCCATCACAGCGCCATGCTATCTGTCTCCCTATTTTGCATAGAAAGGAAGTGTGTAATGTTATCAATGCCATTCATATTCGGAGCCGTGCTTCAAATGAAGCGATTTTTACATTCCTTAGCTAAAGTTTGCAACTATATAACTAAATACGAGCACTACTGGAGAATGCAACAGAGCAAAACCACTCGCATACCAAGTGAATATCCCGCAAATGAACTACTAGCATTTTTCACTTTCGCAAGATCCCTGATCAACAGTAATGAATAATATTCATTATATATATATATATATATATATATATACACACAACAGCAATGAGAATATTCACGGACACCTTAGTGCTGTGTATCCCCGGGAATCAAGAATCACTACGTGCGGGATGCTTTCTCTCTATTAACCGACTTGCTGACATAATTGGCGTGGTGTTTAAGTTGCAATTCTAATCGCAATAACCTTCGATGAACAGTAACTACCGCTATGGAGTATTAGAGGTAAAGTTCAAGAGTTTTTATAAAATTCTTAAACCCAATCGGTGTGGGACGATCAACATATGCTTCGAAAATCACTGCTACGCGCTCTCTAACATAGCGTGCTGGCAGTCACTCGCTGTTGATCAAGAAACTTGCGAAAGTGAAAAACGCGTGTCGTTCACTTGACTACTTTCGTTTGCGGGGTGTTGACTTGGCATGTGTGTGGTTTTGCTCTGATGCGTTCGAGGATTCTCCAGAAGCATTTGTATGTAGTCATGTAGCGGTACCGGCAAAAATGGCTCAGGGCATCAACTGATGTCACTGCAGTCCCTCTGACCGGGAGGTCCTAGATTCGAGGCCTGATGGCGGAACGATTTTCGACACTAGCTTGTCAGCTAGGTCGAATTCAGTCGCTGTCTGGAGGAGAATTCTAGCGACCGGCTGCTCTGATCGGTAGTTTTCCGTGGTTCCTCGGATCAACTCCAGGCGAATGCCGGAGCAGTACCTTAACAAACGGGCCACGGACCGCACGCGATCTTTCCTTCCTCTTCCTTGTCCTATCCTCTCCCCTTACGCGATCTTTCCTTCCTCTTCCTTGTCCTATCCTCTCCCCTTACACACACACTTACACTAACATGCACTACACTACCACATATTCCGGGAGACCGGTCGGGAGCTTAGAGCTTGTCCCGGCTGGGGCGGTGCCCCGCTGGTGGGAGTGTCCTGGTTAGAGAATATCCCCATAAGCAGACGGCGGTCGACGCCGGATCTCGCTTTCCAGAAGGGGGAGATCACAGCTACCTCAGGCAATGCGAAAATTCAATACACTTACGGGAATAATGATCTTGGCAATTGACACACCTGTAATCACAAAAATTAATCAAAGAAATCGCTGTGTAATTTAGCCGAGATATATAAAAATCGCTTCATTTGAAGTACAAGTCATAATATGAATTGGTATCTTCATACACCTCCATGCTATGCAAATAGGAAAACAGACAGTACGGCAATGTCATGGACACTTTCCAGTTTCTTAATCTATCATTTCACGAGAAAAAATCTTCTCTGAAACATTTAAATTCATTACCACATTAATACTGACATTCACTTGGCACAGGAGATGAAGAGCTCGATAAAAATTCTCAGATTTATTTTGTTGATGGTAGAGATTGTGGACATATTTTGACCTGACAAGTGTAGATCTAGTCCTTCGGAAAGCCATCAATTATCACGATATGAAAAGTACTGCCGAGTGTTACATGAAATTTCTTTCTTTCGGGACGATAAATTGAATCAGTTATTTTGAAAAGGGGTTTCAGGTTTATTTGAGTTGAATTGCGTTATGGTTTAATGATGATGCATCCCTATTGTACAGGTTTTTGTATGAAAGAGGATGCATGTCTTGACAGTCTCTACCCATTTTGTCAACTGAATAAAATGCTACGTTTATTTTGAACTAGTCACATGTCATTGACTTGTATTCTTTTCAGAATAAAAGTAAATGTCGTAAGGATAGAATTTACAGAATTTACTCCAACGTACTGTATGTTTGAGTTTGACAAGTCAACGATGGTAGTCAGTGCATTTTGAAGTCAAACACTATTTACGCCGGATGTGAAACTCAGGAACGAACTTCTTCTATGCCTGCATAGTTTGTTACCTATTTTCGGCAATTAAAAAAAGAAAACCACTTTTTCGGTGTCAGGGGACCCCGACTCCGTTGAAATCTCGAAATCGATTTTCCGCAGCATTGCATAACTTTCTCTATACTACGTATATTACTCCCTAAATACGTATGTATACGAGAAAGTAAAAAGTAAATCAAAAGAGGAAAGAAAAAAACATATCCTAAATTTTATTTATTTAGTCAAAAACATTCAAAAACCGTATGTGACGTATGGGGGAGAAAATATCCTAAATCGTGCCTAAATCATCACGTTTTTGTTCCTAAACTTCCGAGGCCCACTAATTGCATACAAATTGGGTCTGCACGCGTGGCTATCCCGTGCCGCGCCGGCCGGTGCGGCCCGGCCTGGCCTGGCGTGGCCCGGCGGGGCCCGGTCCGGCGCTGAGCTGCGCTGCGCGGCGACCGCTTCTGCGCGTGCGCGGCCGGTGCGGCGCGCGGGCCCGCTGCGTTTGGCGCGTGCGTTGACGCGTGCTTCCGTAGATCGGCCACCGCACCGGCCCGCGACCGGCGCCGCAACGCGCACTGGGTCGAATGGGCCTGAAGGCGCGCCGAACGACGGAAAGAAAAGAAAAGAGAAAAGAAAAGAAAAGAAAAGAAAAGAAAAGAAAAGAAAAGGAGGCGGATTGTCACGCGCTTTTGCGCAACGTCTTGAAGATGAGATTGATAGCTTGCGCTTTACGGCGAAAAGTCCGTGAGAGGAAAATTGCAATTCGTCGGGGAACTGTATAGAAAGAGGGAATTCAGAATGGGGATAAAACCAGTTGCAATACACTACTTCATTCATTGTAAAAAAAGGAATATGGTGCTAGAAGGCATACTTCTCAACATCGAAATAAATACTGCCGGAAAAGAAATATTGTGAAAAAAGTTACTATCAGATAAATTCGTTTTCATTATTATTATTATTATTATTATTATTATTATTATTTATAATAATAATAGTTGTAGTAGAAGTAATAAGGTTATTTACATCTCGCATATCTATAGTGTACACATAAATTGTAGTCATTCTTCTAATTATGTTAAATAATGTCATTTCCTACAAATAACCTCACGATTCCTAGCCGCTGATGATTGTCTTCTGTATCAGCTTCCCAAGTTTTTCAGGAAGACCTAATTTCTTGAGACATTGATGAAAGGTATTCGGAATGGCTCCAGTTTTTGATATTAGAATTGCAATAACGCATAAGCAAAGTAGTCTGTCTAGACGAATGACGCGATAACGGTCTGCATTCCATTGTTGTTTGATAGACTCCGAGAGACCCACGTACAATAGTTTACTTTCCCATGCATTTTAACTGAAGATTTGAAGTGTTTGGAATCGATACATTATTCACATCGACTTACAAATTTATTATTATTATTGATTGACTTTTTCGTGTTTCCGGGCACGTCAACTGCTTTGGTCATTAGCCCCGTTAGTGTAGTGCATGTTTTTTCTCGGGAGACGGCTCGGACAAGCTCTAAGCTCCCGACCGGTCTCCCGGAATATGTGGTAGTGTAGTGCATGTTAGTGTAAGTGTGTGTGTAAGGGGAGAGGATAGGACAAGGAAGAGGAAGGACAGATCGCGCGCGGTCCGTGGTGGCCCGTTTGTTAGGGTACTGCTCCGGCATTCGCCTGGTGTTGATCGGAGAAACCACGGAAAACTACCGATCAGTGCAGCCGGCCACCAGAATTCTCCTCCAGACAGCGACTGAATTCGACCTAGCTGAAAAGCTAGTGACGAAAATCCTGCCGCCGTGGGGAGTGGGAACCTAGGACCTCCCGGTTAGAGGCGCTGCAGTGGCATCAGTTGAAGCACTGAGCTACCGTTCCCGGTATTATTATTATTATTATTATTATTATTATTATTATTATTATTGTATTATTATTGTATTATTATTTAATATTATTATTTATAACATCAATTGTAACATCTTTGGGTGGGTAAAAGGAAGCTTCGATGCGTGGTGTGCGCGCGCAATGGGCTTCGCGTCGCGGGGGCGGGGTCGCGCTAAGCGCCGGCCGTTGTTTTGCGGGGGAGGAATCAATGGTCGCGCCGCGTGGGCGCTCGCCGCACGCCACCCCCCCTCCCTCAGGCGAGCCTTCTCTGACCACCCGCTAATAAAGAGAGCTTGTGGATAAACGGAGGTCGTGTGGAAAGCGCGCATTCAAGTACTTGACTAATTACGCGAAGGAAGCGAGTCCAGATCAACCTTATCTGTATTTCGGTGTAAAGTGCATTGGAAATTTTGCGTTGGCTGGATTCAGAGGTGTTTTTTTTTTTCGTTAATCGCGGAGGACGAACGCCGGAACTTTGCGGTTGATCTGGAATGGGCGAGCGGAGCGAGTCAAAATGGCTGAATCAACTTGGAGTTTTTTTTCGCTAAGCTAACTTAACCGAAATACCGCAACGCTCGCAACTTTTCACTTTACATTGCTTTATCCAGCGCATTCCAAACGTGTCCGATTTATCCGTTTACTTTAGTTGTTTGTCAAAAACTACTCGCCTCTCGTTCTGTGTTGATTTCACAGATGTCAACTCTGTGACCGCAGCCACGGAGTAGCAAATCTGTACTGTCTGTGGCGAATCTGGAGTACCCGCACCTTCTTTTCCTTAAAAAAAGTTAGGAAGTTGTCTGATCAGTTTGATACAACATTCTTAGGTACGGAGAAGATAGAAATATGCAGCTGTCAGTGGAGGAGTTGACGGAGGACTTGATGGCGAAGTAGAAAACGCTGGACACAAACATCGCTAAGAGTTGTTGCGGATGTCATTGCAGATGTGCCAAAGAGGTAACCCTTGAAGAAATCGCTGTGACCTAATAAATAATTGTTTCTAAGTTGTTCTACATTATTGTGAGTGATGAAGAGAATGATCTGCAATCGACAGTGCAGCGTTCAATCAACATTAGCCGTCGTGGCTTTTTTTTTAACCCTTCCTAGAATTGTCTCCCCGTCCCTCCCCCTTCCCGCCAGTTACCGCCATTTCGCTGATCCGTCGCTTCTGTTCTCCCCTCCGCCCACAAGCGCTTTAAAGAACAGGCCTCCCAGGCCCACGCCTGAATGCCACATGACATTGAGGGTACAGTTGGAGCAGGAAATTCAAGAGGAAGAGTCTGGAACTGGCTGTGGAAATAAGGAACGGACGTTATACGCAACACGACAGAAGAAAGAAGCGAACAATGAGATTAGGAACATTCATTGGAGTGAACCATAAAGCGTCACTGCTGGACGTAGTATTATAATATATTTGACTGTATTGGTTGGCAGTACATCACTCGCGAGCAGCTGGACCGATGCCTCCGCAGGTGTCTCGCCGGGAAATTTTAGAATTTTCCCCCCTGTACTTCTGACGAAACTTTCTCAAAAACGGCTTCACATTTCCTCTCGAAAATTTCCATACTAATAGAGGATTTGCTCTTCTATGATATTGCGAAGTTCTCATATGATTTAAACTATTAAGGGATCGAAAATTAAGAAAATGTACAAAAAATGTATGAGGTTTTACTTTCGAACGTTTACTTCGTAGATACATGGATGTTGGGGGAAATAGTATGTACTGTCTTATGTAGTGATAACAGTAGTAGTAGCAATTCGACTATCATTTGAATTTCTGATCAAACAAAGCGTCAGATTCTTGAAACAAAATCTTGAATTTATTGAAAATTCAAAAGTTTAATACAAAATTGTTTACTGCTATTGAATTGAATGTATTGTGCGTGCTCTATTCTTAGTTAGTTAATGCCTTATTTTACGTGGCGAGACTCGGGCCATCAGGCCCGCTGTTCCGTCTGACCACGCAAATTTCGCTTCTTACACAAAGTTTAAAGAAAATATATTCGGTCTGGGATTTTAAACTCGAGCGCTCCGGGTGAGAATTGTACGAATTGGCTGTGAGCTGCTAACGACTGTACACTGTTATATTCCGTCTTCATTGGAATTTTTAATATTGTATGTTTTTAACTGAAAGTTGAAAACAGCATATATGGCAGGCGATGTCACATCGCAACTTGCATAGAAAGCAACGTTCTAAAGGCGTCACTTTTCTTTTAAACTTCTAAACACCTTCTCAAATTATGAGTAACATTTGTAAGAGGATAGTGGATTTTTTTAAAAAATTAACGCATTTTTTCCCTCCAGATAATATAACATATTAGACAGTATTTCCATTATACTCGTATTATTCAGTACCATTCCATACTTTAAATACGAAATGTTTGAAAGTAATAATACATCTATTTGGAGTTATCGTTACAGATTTTATTGAAACGAGCACCGTACAAGAATCTACAATGTGTAGAAAATGTTTCTGAGAATAGTGTGCCTCCTACGCGGGTTGTGCTGAAAACAAGCATGATGTCAGTGAAGAATAGATTCGACGCCTGTGATTCCCGGGTGTTGAACTGCTGCTTTCATCAGTCACGCATGAGTCGCAAACCGACGACCATCTTCGCGGGAAAGCGGTGCCAGATGAGCTTTCACATGGCTGATTGTGGAAGAGAGTACCAGCTGAAGCCAGGCTTTATTTGCATTTTATATGCTTAAATACTGAAAGCAACAACTGCTCCACCTCTGGATAGCTTTTATTATTTTTCTTTAATTTTTTTTTTATTTTACGTCAAAAAAACAGTTAAAACTGCGTATGACGTGCTATGCTTCGGTTGCCAACAAAATTATTGTACGAATTAGGGCGCAATGTACTATTTTTGGTTAAGTGCCATTAAAACTTACCCTCCGGTAATTTGGAACTTCGAAAACTTACCCTCCGGTAATTTTTCGAACCACTCACGCTTTTGGTAAAGTGCCGTTAAAACTTTGGAATTTCGAAAAATTACCCGAGGGGAATTTTTCGAACCACTCACGCTTTTTTAATTTTTACTTTTACAAATGTATTTCGCGTCCCTTTACAGGTGTAAATCGCGTCAATGGGGTCCAGTCGTCCCTAAGAAGAGTCGCAGCAGGCGTGGCGTGCTTTCCCCGACCCTTTTCGGTGTGTTCGCCAACGATACGACGCTACCAGTAGAAAGTAACACGGGCATTCAACATTGCGGGCTCCTAATGTTTGCGAACGACTTGGCTTATTCCGCGGATTCTACAGAAGGAAATCAGTGAGATATCCGAACGATTGCCGCGACGAGCTTCCCGAATGGCTGAGCCACAAAAAGCTCGCCTTTAAACTTGAGAAGTGCGTAGCCGTCAACTTCACCCGACAAAGGGCCGACTCCGATGACGTCGTGATCTTGGCGTGTGCGCAACTATCCTGGCAAAACTCGGCGAAGTATCTTTGTGTGATGCTTGACAGTGGCCTCCGTTGGAACGCCCACGCCAGACGCGTTAGTCAGAAAGGGTCCTGCCCGACCCACTCTCCCACGTCCGCTCCTGCGGGCCCGTGAACGCCACCCCACCCTCAAGCGCCGCCTCCTCTCCGCTCGCGTGCGCGCTTTTGCGCATGCGCTTGCGAGATTTTTGCGGCGGCGTCTTCCGGTTTGCCCTTCCGTCCGATTCGTACGGAGAAAATCTGTACGGCGCGCCCGGCCGCGCTCCCGTACCTCCCTCTGCTCGTAACTAACACCCTACAAATACCGACGTTTTAAGGGGGCTCCACACATTCGGCATTCGCCGAGCAGCGAGCTAGTGCTCGCCCAATCCCGAACAGCAGATGTGGTCGCCGAATGTTCGCTCCCTTTGATGTGTCCAAAAGACCGAATGTAGGGCAACCCTCGAATGTTCGTCACTGGGCAAATAGCAAGCAACTCATCCAGACTACTCGGGATTCGGCGAGCGGTTGCTCGGTGTCCGCCGAATAACGAATGTGTGGAGCCGCCTTTAGGAGGATTTCTTTTTCTATGCTTGGGTTTTCGTAACGTTGCACCTGGAGGTATCATCTTCAGGAAGGAATATGGCACGGCTTTTCGCGTCTTTCTCAGTCGTGTCGCTAGATGTCGCTCGATCTACAGCACGGCTTGATACGGTCGCGATCATGCGGCATCTGGCGGCACGATCGAGAAAGGCGCGAAAAGCCGTGCCATATTCCATCGTGAAGACAACCCCCTTACACCCATGCGCCACATTACGAAAACCCAAGTATAGATGTAAAATAAACACTTCTTGCGGAAGCACTAAAGGCGGCGTTGCAAAGGGGCGGGGCCCCAAAGCGCCGCGTATCCGGTGCGAGGATGCCCGAGAGGCAAACAGCGAACGCGTCATCAGCCGAGGGTCGACACGTCCCGTCGTGTGATGGCTGTAACAAAACATCGGTAAAAACATCGATGTTTAAAATATCGATGTTTTAAATTTGATGAAACATTTCGAACTAAAATGTCCTTGTTCTAATGTGATGCATAACACGGCAATATTAGTTGAAAGTAAATGCCTTAAATTTGACTGTCATCGTAATTTTCTAAACAATGCTTTTTGTAGTCATGGTTCAAAATGGTTTAACAATATTACCAAGTGAAAATAATAAAAAAGGTAATAATTCTGGAGAAATGTTGAGAATTGCAAACGGTTACTTGCTGTTTGGCGATCGACAACAGCGACCGTTGTCAATGGCTGTGGATTGCGCGAAATTCAGAAACAAAATTAGATACTGGGGATTTTATTTATGTCATGAGAGCATTAATTTAAACATCGATGTTTCTGTACAAATATATCAATCTGAAGACAGCGAAAGCAAAACATCAATGTTATAATGTTGAAGTTTCTGTTCGAAATTATGGATGTTTTAAAAACATCGATTTTTTGTCATCCCCAGCCTCGTCTGCCACAACTCTCCCCGAACCTGAGGGCACGGACAGTTTGAATGAAGTCAGTGCCGTAGCGAACAGAAGACATAATTTGACATGCAGTGCAATGGAGGTGAATGGTTGTGTGTATAATGTAAATAAAGTATGAGAGTTTTTCCCCTAGGGCTTTTTCCTGCCGAAAGCCGGTTGTTACCCTTTTAGGTCACGTTGGGACGCATATTCGACCATGCACTAGACACCAACACACTTGCGGGCTCCTCTGATCAAGGGTCAGCAGAGCGCGAGCCACTCGTGCATGAGAGACAAGGGACAACACCCATGCCCAAGGTGGGACTCGAACCCGCGACCCTTCTGACCGAAGCGCTCTTAGTCACCTCGGCCATCCAAGTTGGCATGAGAGCTAGGAGAATGAAAAAAGAGTTTAATCGATTTACATACATACATTTATTTGAACTGCAATTGGGTATGACCCGGTGACAGTTAATGACCCGGCGGCAGTTACCAAATGTACCAAATGTTTATACCAAATTATAAACAAAAATTATACCAAATGTTTTGAGCAATTAGTTCCCAGGAAATAATACAAATAATAGTTGTTTTTAATTCAAATTAGATAAGCCAAAAAGTGTATTAATTAATTAATTTTAACGATGAGATTTAAGCTAATAAAGAGAGGTTTTACTAGTTTATGGAAGATGAAGCCTTTGCACAAACTACTATTCCCGCAAGGCAGTAGAACAAAATGTAAATATTCCGGAGAGATATAAACTACCCTCCCCCGCAGGTGAAAGGAAAATTTAAAAAATAAACAGGTCGCGATCCTTTGTTGCACGGTGTGTGTCGGAGCATAGACTAAAGGGGTATAATTCTTTACTGTATGGTCGGAGTACCTCAACTAATTGCAATGGGCAAAAATATATACATGTTCCGGAAATAGCTGTAGTGTACAGTCTTTGTAGGAGTGCTACTAAAAGTGATTTCCGAGAAATGGCTGAAAGAATAGTAGAATAAAAATTGCAATACAATTATTAGGCATTTACAGAGCCGTTACAAATATTGCGAGAAAGTCCGGCCCATCTAGTATGACTATTGTTTTGCTTTCGTGTCAACTTTTTACGATGATTTAGTTTTCTGCCTTTACGGATATTTCTTTTCTCTTTCCGCTTCTCTTCCTTGGCCGCGCCCCGCTCCGCATGGGCTACCTGCCCCCGCAGTATCCCGTCTCCCCGTGCCGCCTCGTCTTGCCCAGATCCCCCGCGCCCCGCCCCGCCCCGCCCAGCCGCGCCCGCGGGCCGCCGCTCACTTTAAAGCGCCTGGCAGAAGCGGAAGCAGGCCATAATTGGAAAGCCCTCGCGTACAGTCCCTCCAAACTGTTTCCATTTGAATCAATGAGGCGCAGATGCCGCCGCCGTCGCTGCGCCACGCGCTCGCCCCGACCCCGGTCCCCGTCCCGCCCCGCCCCGCCCCCGGTCCCCGTCCCTCCCCGCCCCACCCCACCCTGCCGCGTCCCGCCCCGCCGCGCCCGGCCCCGGCCCGCCAGGCCCCGGCCCGCCCCGCGCCGCCTCGCCCCTCCCCTCATCCCCTTCCCGCCCCGCCCCCCCGCTTCCGCCCCCGCCCTTCTCTGCCCCGTCCCTCCCCGATAACCACCGGCGCCCACCATCCGCCCCGCCCCGCCCCGCCCCGCCCCGCCCCGCCCCGCCCCGCCCCGCCGCGCCGCGCCGCGCCGCGCCGCGCCGCGCCGCGCCGAAAGCGGGCGACCGGCCGGCGGCCTCGCTGGCGCTTGGCTCCCGGGCAGAGCTCGTATACAGTCCGTAAATTACGGCGGCAGGGACGCAGCTACGCTGGTGCAACCGGTGCACCGCTGCACCGGTGCACCGCTTCAATTGTGTCTTATTTTATGTGGCGAGACTGAAGCCATCAGGTCCGCTCTCCGATCACGCAAATTTACCGGGAGAGATGGCTCAGGGCATCAACTAATGTCACTGCAGTTCCTCTGACATGGTGGTACGTTCGAGTCCCGACGGAGGGAGGATTTTCGGCACTAGCTTTTCAGCTAGGTCGAATTCAGTCGCTGTCTGGAGGAGAATTCTAGCGGCCGGCTGCTCTGGTCGGTAGATTTTCGTGGTTTCTCAGATCAACACCATGCTTATGCCGGAACAGTACCCTAACAAACGGGCCACGGACCGCGCGCGATCTTTCCTTCCTCTTTCTTGTCCTATCCTCACTCCTTACACACACAATTACACTAACATGCACTACCCTACCACACAAGCCGGGAGACTGGTCGGGGACTTAGAACTTGTCCCGGGTGGGGCAGTGCCATGGGAGATACCTGGTTGGGGAAACCCCGCTTGTCTACATTAGGTCGACGCCGGATCTCGCCATCCAGCGAGGGAAGACACCGCCACCTCCCGAGAAAAAATGCACTACTCTCGCGGGACTAAAGATCATAGTAGTTGACGCGCCTGAAATCACTAACAATCAATCAATTAATCAGTCACCACGCAAATTTCGCTAACCTTTTTTCACCATCTGGCGGAGAAAGAAGGTATCACTGGGGCGACGAAATAGGCGATTTTAAATTTTAGTTCGGAGACTTCTTTTAGGCTTGAGGATCTTTTATATGCAGTAAATCTACAACGTGGGACACGTAGCTTTACTTCTCCGAAACAAAGCGTACGACGGATATTTTCGCCCTAGAAAAGTCCATGACTTCGATAGGGTTTTTATGTTCCTTTTTACAGATGTAATGTCGCAAGTTTCATATTACAGATAAATTAACGTATCGTTTGACGGGTATTATCTCTTTTAGGTAGAATCATATTCGGCCCTTTAACATTTTAATATTTATTCTTAAATTCTGTTTACATAGCTAACGTATGGTCTAGCTTATAAACTAGAGACTTACAAACTAATCTAAATCTACTTTGTCTTACACCCCTTGGTTTGCTGATGTGTACATGATGCCTGGGGCGACCTGTAGGAGTGAAGTGTCTGCTGGGGGAGAAATGGAATGAGCACTGAAAATGCGTATTTAGAGCGATGTCAGCATGCTTGATCGAAGTCGCCCGTGTGTTAGCACTGTAGTTGACGCACTACCCTCAAGAAACTTTCTCGACGCGAGTTGGCAAGTTGTAGAGAGGAAATAGCCCACCCTCAATAAAGATTTCAATTTTACTTTATGAAGATGAATCTGTATTTCCTATTACTTTATATAAGTGGAAATTATGCGTAATAGAATACGTTTGACCATTGTTAAGTTAATCGGAAACGCAGGGGTTAGAATAGCGTGCTATTAATATGGCAATAATTCAAATGGTTTTTTTTTAATAAAACTAATTTGAATCACTGAAATGAAAACCCCTTTTGTGCTCTTTTCTTCTTTATTTTCCAAACGTGTGTCTTTTTGCGGCCAGCTGCCATCAACAACTAAATTAACAGTGAAAGAATTTATAAGTTCTTGAACATTTATTAAACGATGTTAATTTCAATCAATATTATTAATGAAAGCTGGACCGCACGAGACAAGCGATTCCAAAGTGTGTGTTTTTTAAATTTAATATCTAAGTACCGCCTCAGTGACGTAATATTTTAACTGTGAACTTCATCATCATGTACAATATTCCTTATTATATAAAGAACATAAACAGATATGTCATGTTACAAATTTAAATAAATGAAATAACTTAATTTTATTATACTCTAACAAGAAAATTAAATATTTAATACCATTACGATTATATGAAGTGAATTTGTATGATTACTATTGTTATTATTATTTTTATAACTTGTATGAGAGCACCTGTATTAAATAATTAATTTCCCCCTACCGACATGACAAATCCATGCGGCTAAGTTCTGTCAAATTGTCCAGAGGTCGCACGAGGCAGTAAGAGGAGCTAGATGCTGTCCCACTTTACCCACCCGACTTGTGCATCTCGTGTTGTAAAGCCCATTCAAAGTGTGGTTAGCCGATCCGGTGGCCGAGATCGCTAAGGCAATGGTGTTGTAGTAGCGATCTCGGATCGAAGGGTCACGGGTTCGAATCACGTCCTCGGGCGTGTTTGTATTTGTGTTCGTTCTTTCACCCCCTTATCATCACCATATCGTTTCATCTTCATAGTTACTATACCGTTAACTCCAAGAGTGGTTGCTAATGACCTAGATGTTTATGCAACCTTAAATAACAAAAAAAATGTGGTTATTGCCTTTGTTTTTATTATTGTGGGTGTAGGATATGCTGACGTAATTAGCACAGTCCGCTGCGAGGGCTACCGCTTCGCACTGTGATTGTACGTTTGATTCCCAGGCAAAGTTCAGGTCTTTCCGTATTTATTTTGTAGCATGAAAGACAGAGACAAATACCCACTTATTGCATATCGCTAAAAACTTCGATCCTTCCTCAGTTGCCCGCTAAAACAATATGGGGTCATACTTTCTTGCTAAAACTCGAAAAGAGTCTGACACAACAGTGATAATAATAATATAGTAATATAATAACAATAATATAGTAATATAATAATAATAATAGCAATAATAATAAATAACGCAAATGCATAACGTTTGTTCCGTTATAATAAGATTTTCTTTAGAAATATCTCTTTTCGGTAAAACATGATACTTGGAGTGATGATCCTCTGAGTTGTAAAAAAAGGTCGCGCGCCACGTGCCTGCTTGGTGCAGTCGACGCAGAAAGAGATGATGCGGTACTTGTACTCGCGATGAAATGCAAAGACCATGTGCTCTGGAGAAGAAAGAATGCTGTCTCAAGATCTTCCCATTCCACGTTTTACAATGCAAAATTACACTCGTTGCTGAATGGAGCAGAATCGCTCTTTACGCTCTGTATTCTTAAATGCTCTAATATTAGGTAGAAACAATAAAGTTTTGATGTATTTTTATTTTTGTTTTGAAGGAAATTGTCCATATTTCATAGCTTGTTTGCGGGTTTATCGAATTTTGGTGAAATAAAGTCCTTAGCAAACTTTTAATATAATACATTTTAAATTAAATCTATCGTTTGTTTTTGCAACCGGCACAATGATGAATCTAGTTTTCACGTAGACCTTCATACACACATTCATCATTCAGAAAAAAAGTAGTGTAAAAATTGTAGAAAGTGTGGTCAATTGAATTTGAACCATTATTTCAATTTTTCGATGATATTTTTCGGGGGATACTGTTTTTAATTCAAAACACCATGCTACAATTACATTTTCTTGGACGTTTTTGTAACACTGTAATATTGCAGTAAGTGACGGAATGTTTGTGCGTGTATATGTGCATGTGCTTGTACGTGTGTGCGCGTATGTAGGAGATGTGTGGACAATGGTGTGGAAGGATCGCGCGCTCCATGGCTCGTTTGTTGATATACTGCTCGTACCGCCATTGGCCTAGTATTGATGAGGGAAGCCACAGGAAATAACAGTTCATAGCAGCCGGCCGCTAGAATTCTTCTCCATCCAGAGGTTTCATTCGTCGCAGCTCTGTAGGCAGTGACAACGCAGCAAGAATGGCGTTACCGCTATCACAGCTTTTTGGAAATTGAAGAGCTTATTTCGAAAGTGACGTATCTGCATGAGAGACAATTTTTCTCGAAGGAAGACGTATTAAAATTCTGCATTTTAGTTCAAGGTAGGATTCAACGGTTTTCGGATACCGTTTAACATGGGAGAAACGCAATTTTTAGAACTCAATATTTGGCAGCGTAATGAAGAATATTAAGAATATATTTATACATAAAACTAGAAAGCAAACGGAGATTGTGGTAGGGTAGAAGCTCCAGCCACCAACTTTGGCGACATTCAAAGAAATTGTAATAATTAAGCTATTGCGTAAAATATTCCAACATATGTTGGTTTTAGTATGTTCTTTAAAATAATAAAGAATATTAAATGTATAGCACTGTTTTTTAATCGTTTGAGATTGTCATTATTTACCCTACCGCTTACCTCATCAGCAGGATCATGTCAATAAGTAATGTTCCTCTAGATTAATCGAAATTATTCAAGATAGTGAAGTGACTAAGAACATACAATGCAGTTCCGTATGTTTCCCTTTGTAATGCCGCGCTACAAATGTTTTGTGAAACTTAATTCTTATTTAACATTCATTATATTTTCAATATAAAGAACTAGTGGCAATAATGGAGAAAGTTAAATGTTTTAAATAAATGGATTTATTAATGATTGATAAATTATGTCAGATATGTCATTCCTCACATTCCAATTCCATTCTACAGATATTTGGTGAACCTTTTTTATTCTCGCCTCCCTTAAAATCAACAAGTCAATAAACAATTAAATTCGAAGAAAAGAAACTTGCTTAAAGTGGCCACAGTCGCTGCGTGTGCCCTACAACTTTTCTTTGAAACTTTCCCCGCCAGTAGCCCTGCCGGGGCGTCGTTTATTCACATGCGCCGCCGCTCATTGGCTTTTGAGGTAAAGAAGGGGGCAGCGCTTAAATATCTAATTTATTACACATCGAACGTAACCTATTAAAGTAGCCGGCGCTTTGGCAGGCAACCTAAACTTCGCATACATGCTTTTCTATTCTAGTAATGTTTTCTTTCTATAATCTTCTTGTTGGTAATGGTAGGAAATGGTGTGGAGTTTACATTTGCATCATAGAAATAGATTTGAAGTGTTGCTTTGACTGCAGTGAGACTGAAAAAGCTTTCTGTCAAAATAAATACCTACGACAAAATAACGCGTCAAATCTATTTCTAATCTTGTTTTTTGTTGTTGTTTTACTTTCTCGTGTACATACGTATATACGGAGTAATGTACGTAGTATAAAGTTATGTAATGCTGCGCGTAAAAACGGATTTTCGGCAGAAAAAAATCATTGCCGGGCCCTTATAACGAAAAAGTGGATATATCCAGTTTCTAAATTAAGAAAAAAATCCTATATGGTGTAGCCAAAATACAAGTTTTGTGGGCGCTTGATACCGAAAAGTCAATTAACGCCACAACGACCGTCCGTCTGTGAACACTACTGGCGCCTAAAAACCATACGTAGGAGTTTTTTTCAAATTGAAGAAACGCCTGTCCATCTGGCTCGAGTTGATGCTTTGAAATTTTGAAAAACATTCTTTAAAATTTAGGGGTACTTTGCAATAAGACCTTCAAACATTCTCAAAATTTTCTCAAAAACGGTTGCAATTTTTTTATTCATTCACACATGCGTACTTACAACATCCATACTGTACCCTACCAAACGGGCCACGGACCGCGCGCGATCTGTCCTTCCCCTTCCTTGTCGTATCCTCTCCCCTTACACACTCACACTAACATGCACTACACTACCACATATTCCGGGAGACCGGTCGGCAGCTTAGAGTTTGTCCCGGCTGGGGCGGTGTCCCGCTGGTGGGAGAGTCCTGGTTAGGGGGAAACCCCACTAGCCGACGGTAGGTCGGTGCCGGATCTCGTCATCCAGCGAGGGGAAAATCACCGCCATCTCCAGCAAAACAAAATATGCACTACACTAACGGGACTAATGACCGAAGCAGTTGACGCGCCCGGAAACACGAAAAAATCAATCAATCAATCAATTAACGCCACAACGACCGTCCGTCTGTGAACACTACTAGCGCCTAAAAACCATACGTAGGAGTTTGTCCAAATTGAAGAAACACCTGTCCATCTAGCTCTAGTGAAATTAAAAAAAAACTTTCTTTAAAATTTAGGGGTACTTTTCAATAAGACCCTCAGACATTCTAAAAATGTTCTCAAAAAACGGTTCCAATTTTGTTTTTTATTCATTCACACATGCGTACTTACAACATCCATACTTTCAAGCCTACAGCTTTGGAAATTCGCTCTTCAGTTGTGACTGAAGCGATTCCTCGAGTCGGCGGCGGCGGCGGCGGCGGCCTGGCTCCCGCGCAGAGGGGAGTTGGGCGAAGCGCGCGCTCGGTCCCCAGCGGGCGTGGCGGGGGGCGGGGCGGGGGAGCGGTGCGCGAGGAACGACCTTATAACAAAGTTCCGCCACGTCCGTTGGGGCGCGCGACCGACCGCCTGGCCGTCCCGCGGAGAGGCGGACCGCCTCTGGCCCGGCCTCCTCTCGCCTCTCGCCAACGCGAGGCGCGCTCGACGTTTCATTCACGAGCCGTTTCAAAGAGCACAAACACGTGCACTGAGTTTCATTTTTTTTGTTTTACTGGCATGGAGGGTGTGAAATAGTGCCATGAAACAATCGTGAATTCGATACGCCATCATCTAACATAATCGTGAATACGTTCAGTTCCTATCTGAGAATTCTCCCTCAATAAATCTGTGTGTACGTCTGGCTGTTTTGCACGTATTTATTAAATATAAATGGTCGCTCCCACTAAAACGGTAGCCATTCATTGAGATTCGTCTCTGTTCAGTTTTTTGTGAAATTCACCTTTTTTACTGACGTGAATCGTTTTGCAGGACCACCCACCGAAGCGCGGAGCCCCTCTCTCAACGCACAGCCGCCGTACAAGCGTTTCCAGGGGGCGGCTCCGGGCGACGCGCAGGCGGCGGAGTTTCCTCCAAAACCGATTCTGGGACGGGGCGGGGCCGGGCCGGGGCGGGGCGGGGGCAGGGGGCGGGGCGGGGCGGGGGCGGGGCGGGGCGGGGGCGGGGCGGGGCGGGAGGCGGGGCGGGGGCGGGGCCGGGCCGGGCCGGGCCGGGCCGGGCCGGGCCGGGCCGGGCCGGGCCGGGCCAGGGAGGGGCGGGTGGAGTGTGTTTGGGCGGCATGGAGTGAAGTGAAGTGGTGTGGTGAGAGGGACGGGACCGGCAGCAGAGGTGCCGCGGCCCAACAGCGGTTTCTACAATAGTAGAAACCATGATGGAAATAACCATGGTGGTTATTTCCACCATGGTAGAAACTGCTATAGTAGTACTTAGCGGCACTACAGCCGTCTAGAACAAACTGTAGTTTGTGTAGCAAACTGTAGTTTGTATTAGCGGCCGTGCCGTAACTTTCTTAGTGGAAACGAAGGGGCGGATTACGGTTGTACGTGATTTCAGAAAAGAACTATTACTACAACAGCACATACTTTCTCGTGTTATTGATACCGGTTACGTAATAATTTTGCAACTTGTATGCTACAAATATTTTTGCCACTCTTTAACATCGCTCATCGCTAGACATAGTGGGCGAGATTCGAAAAAAATAAAATACATTTTATGTATATTTTCTGTTGCAAATTGAAAAGTTTTAATGAAATTGCCACTTCTACCGTTGAATTCTATGCACGTTCATGTTTATAGGGGATTGAACTTTCCAGAAAGTTTTAAGAAAACAAAATCACTGTCTGGAATTTGGAATGGATGGCGTCAACTTAGAGAATCAGATCCTTACCCTCCATGTTAGTAGATCTTTTATAGTTAAGCTATTTCAACGAATTTTTAAATAGTAGTAGATCTAAGATTTAAGATGCATAATTGTCACGGATTAACCCAAACTTCCACAAAAACGACTATAATTGTGAACCCAACTGACCAAGCCCCATCACACTGCCTTGACTGAGATTGTGGGAATTCTGATTTGGTGTTGTTGACGTTCTTATGAGAAGAAATAAAAGAGGTCTTGTTTGTCAACATATTAGCTTTATTAAGATAGCCGGCTTTCGACGGCTTGGTCGTCATCGTCAGTCTACAAGATACAGAAAGATATAACAAAATTATAAATAAATACACAATAAGATAGAAAATTAAATTACAATTAATGGATACATCTAAAGTATTTAGTTACAGATAGCAGATAAAATTTCAAAAAAAAGGAAATGCAACGGGAGGATTAGTAGCAGTTCAAATTAAACATTATTTTTTTTTAAATGTTTAATTTGAACTGCTACTAATCTTCCCGTTGCATTTCCTTTTTTTGAAATTTTAACTAAATACTTTTCACTTTTTTTGAAATCTGTAACTAAATACTTTAGATGTACCCATTAATTGTAATTTAATTTTCTATCTTATTGTGTATTTATTTATAATTTTGTTAGATCTTTCTGTATCTTGTAGACTGACGATGACGGACGGCAAAGCCGTCGAAAGCCGGCTATCTTAATAAAGCTAATATGTTGACGAAGATGACCTCTTTTATTTCTTCTTGACTGAGATTGTTTATTTCCATAATTGAATTTGCACCAGCATTGTGCGTGAGATTGGAGGGGCAAATGCGTGGATGCGACGGCCGTGGCGTCGGCGTCGGCGTCGGCGGCGCGCGGCGCGGGGCGCGGGCTGCTTGCTATGCCGCCCAAGTCGCCACTTCCGGCGGCGGGGCTGCGCGCGCAGGCGACCAAGCAGGCTGCGGCCGCGGGCCTTTGGGGCCCGGGCCCCCCGCACCACTCGCCAGGGCTTTCGACGCCGCGCCGCGCGAGAGGCGCTCCGAGCCTTGCCACGTGACCCCTCATGGTTCGCTGCATTGTTCGCGAGATGGGAATACTCATTGCGTCGTTTTGCTTCGTTGGGAATTCGAGAATGTGTCATCTAATCAAGGATGTGCTGCTTCGACTCTTAATAATACCGAGTATTTTCAATTCATCCGAAACTCACGACATAACTTGCAGAATACAATACGAATCATGTTGTCTTCTGTCCGTTCTTGAATTTATTCTTTAATGAAACGTTATCTTTGGCTTTGTATAATCAATTTTGGTAGATCTTCCAATCAATATTTAAGAGTAGTCTCATCTTCTCTTATATACAACGATGAATTAAATTCCTTTCAAAGCCAAGACGGGCTTGAAACATTTAATCAGATGCACCAGACATTCAGACATAGGCGATGCGATCCGATCTCTTAGCGTATGGAATGCTCTCTTGAAGTCGCAGCTTGTGCTAATGACAGGGAAGCGCCTTATTTTAACACAAATATTTATGCAGTTTAATATAAAATGAAGTACAGCAATGTATCTATTTGTATCGATCGTAGATGTTTCTTTGCGAAGTTTGTCTCGACTTGCAAAGATTTGCCCCTCCTTGCTTTTAGGACAGTGCGGTTGCTGGGCTTTCTCCACCGGCTCTTTCCGGTGGGCGTGGCTGGCGGGGGAGGGGGGAGGGGGTGACGGAGCGCGCCCCTCTCATGCATTGAAAGGCCCTCAAAGACCCAGCCGCCTCGCCGCGCCGCGCCGCGCCGGTCGAGGGGAGTGCCGCGCCGTAAATATAATGCCATCTTCCTGCAGCCTTTGCGGCTGGCAGGCGCCCCCCCCTGCCAACGCTCCCAGCGCTCTCTAAGGGCCGTGCAACTTGGCTCATTGGTTAGTGATTCCGGGCGCATCAATTTAAGTCATTCGTCCCGTAAGTCTAGTACATATTTGATCACGGAAGTGGCGGTGATCTTCCCCCTGCTGGATGGCGGGATCCGGCGCCGACCTACCGTCGACTTGCGGGTTTTCCTAACCAGGTATCTCCCACTAGCGACGCTCCACCCCAGCCGAGACAAGCTCTAAGCTTCCGACTGGTCTCCCGGCACGTGTGGTAGTGTAGTGCATGTTAGTGTAAGTAAGGGGTGAGGAAGAAGGATCGCGTGCGGTCCGTGGTCCATTTGTTAAGGCATTGCTCCGGCATTCACCGATGTTGATCGAAAAAAATACGGAAAACTACCGATCAGAGCAGACGGCCGCTAGAATTCTCCTCCAAACTGCGGTTGAATTAGACCTAGTTATTTAGCTAGTGTCGAAAATCCTGCCGCCGTCGGGACTCAAACCGTAGAACCTCCCGGTCAGTGACCCTGCAGTGATATCAGTCGATGCCCTGAGCTACCTAAGCCGGTCCCCTAAATTTGATATTAGGTTAGCAGAATATTGCATTTCGAGTGTTATTTTAGAGTGACTTTTTGTAACATATTAACAATAAATAAGCGACAATTTTAAAAATTAATTTCTGATATTCTCGACAACTTTGCAGTACTCACTATAAGAAGGGATGTTAGGTAGCGCTGCTGAGGCTGATTCGGGAAGAGTTTGGAGCCAGGAGGTTCTTTAGTGTCTCCCAATGGCTTGCGAGATAGTCATGTATTAACCAAGGGGCAAACATGAGCCGCAGCTCTTTGGCTTGTGCGGCAAAAAAGGGGCCAGTACTCAAATTAAATTTACCTACAGAAATAGTCGGTGCTTTGTTCCGCAATCTAAGATTTACCTACAGAAGATTCGTGGATCTGTCTTGCTGTTATTTTGTTGTTTTTTCACTTGTTCACGTATTGAGACTTGTAATTTTGTTCTCATCTATATCAAATCTTACCAAGAGGCTCCCATAATTAGGCGTCTTTTCCTTTCTGATGTCTCCCAGGGGCAGTTTTTCAGGGTAGGCAAGAGAAGCCAGGCCCCTATCACAACAAACCCACTGTTCTTCGCTTATTTTTCTCCAAGATTATTTTTATTTAAAGAAACAGTTTCGTTTGAAGGATGCTAAATCAGACCCTAGTAGCTCCACAAATCCTGTATGTGCAAGTGGTGCACTAATATCGTATCGTACAAATTATCTATGGCTTCTGCAATAGTAACATTGAGAGTTGCTAAAGTGAGAAGTAATCTTTGTAAAATCATGGAAGATAGTAATGTGGACTCGTAAGTTTAATGTATTGTAATTTTTAACAATTTATATTTCAGATATTAAAAAAATGGAGTAAAAAAAGGTAGAACTTGTTTAATTTCTAGTTTGTTGTAAGTTTCCTATTAAATAACTTATTCTGCTTGTTGTGAAATTTTCAGATCTGAACGAACTATTCTAATATTACAGTCGCAATATAATAAAAATACCAATTAGATCATTTCAACATTCACTGTCATAAATTATTGTGTAAAAGCAATGTGACGAGAAGATTATTTTGCTGTCCTTCCCTAAGTACTGTAAGGCCATGAGCCGCCACTGCTGCTTCGTTATGTTTTTTCAAATTCTTGCGTTGCTCTTCTCAGTATGTGGCTAATTTAACTGAAAGCGCGATCGTGTTTAGGCGATTGATAACCGCACGACAAATTTGTATTACATATTGTCTCATGAAATTATGAATTTTTTCTTGTTTTAGTTTTTTAAATGGGTAAAACAGATTAGTGTTTGTCTGTTTGAATTCTATTTCAGTGTAGTACTATTTTAGTGTAGTACGTCTTCAATTTTTGTACGTACTTTTCGTCAGAATTCTGTCATTCACTATTTTCAGTGTGAGTTCACACAATCGTAGCATTCTATTTTTATTGTTTCTTATTATTAAAGCCAGCTGCGAACTAACAGGAAATGCATATCTCAGTTTCATAAAAGAAGGGTTAGAACAGGCCATAAGCCATGTGATGTCCTCACCATAAGCTCAGCCGGAGATAATGCGGCGTAGCAGCTGCCTTCTGATTGCTATTGCTAGAACGCCTTTTGGAGGAAGCCGTGACATAACCTCAGAAAAAATTATGGTTGTTCCAGTCTGTTTCGAACTGTGTATTATCATGCCCATACTACTTGAAATTCAAAGGGGAAATGGATTTAACGATGTCTATTTGTTTAAGGGAGTTGAATATACTTGCGCTCATACTTCGGGTACTAGTGTTGCTCAAATGCAAACATCTCTGTAGGAGGCGGACTACTGCCCTCGCGCCGTAGGCTGTAGATGCCTCGGCTACACAAATAGGTTCTAATATTCTTTATTGGACTTTTTATACTTATCATTTAGTTATTTTTGTTTGTACTGGGTTTGATTGTCAACTCTATTATTTTATTCGGCCAGATTCTATTCTTCAAAGAAGATTAATGAACTAAATGTTCATTTAACTAATTAAACTGCTTTAAAGAACGTTGAAGATCACCGTCGTGTGTCGTTCGTTTTAGTGTCCTTGGATGATTGCGTGTATA
This sequence comes from Teleogryllus occipitalis, assembly GCA_011170035.1. NCBI lineage: Eukaryota > Metazoa > Arthropoda > Insecta > Orthoptera > Gryllidae > Teleogryllus > Teleogryllus occipitalis. Next base: position 151,788 of record BLKR01003111.1, read on the forward strand.
TTCTAACATAAATAACAATCACCTAATCCTAATCATTAGTCCAAATGTGAAGTTTTTTGCTAAGCCTCTGCCTTAAGGCTGTTTTTGCCTTTAGTCTGGGCATTCTCAAATTTCATACACGATTGGACGAATTGTAGTGACTCGTGAGTAAGAATCGTAACTGTTCTCATTTTGATAGTATAATTTTTTAACATAATTTGAAAGGAGATGGAACGTGTTTTCAGTTGTAGCCTCATGGGATTCAAATCTATGTGTAATAATAGATTGGTAAACCTGATACTCGTTGCTTATGACCTGAATAGAAAGTTTGTTGAGTGATTGCTTTTTGCCCTGGAGAGCGAACGTCTTGACCAGAGGTCGGTGCGGGCAGGCGGTCGGCTCGGGAGCCGGCCCATTGGCTCGTGCGAAGTGCCGGCCGGCATGCGGGCAGTGAGCGTCACGGACACTTGGAGTCGTCAGTGTCCTGGCAAACAGAGGAACACAGGACATTCAATGTAGTGCCGTGGGAATGAATGAGTAGAATGAGTGGTTATGTGTATAAAGAATGAATGATGCGTAAATGAAAACATTTAAAAAAACAACAAAACGTAGAAAGACCATGTGAAAACATGACTTAGAATTAAGAAATAATAATAATAATGATAATAATAATAATAATAATAATAATAATAATAATAATAATAATAATAATAATAATAATAATAATAATGGATTAAAGAAGTCGAGGAGGATCTCAGACAAACACACGTTACAAGAAATTATGCAGAAAATAGAAAAGAATTCAGGAACACTATCAAAAAACATACATTTGACACCGAAAGCAAGAAGACGCCAGGATGTAAATGGGCAGCAGAGCGGAAGAAACAACACGGTGAACACATGAAGAAAATATGGGCCCAGAGAAAACACAAACAATCATCATAAAGGAATTCAAGTTCAAATGCTCTCTTTAAATGGGAATAATCGTGAATAATAATAATAATAATAATAATAATAATAATAATAATAATAATAATAATAATAATAATAATAATACATTTTTTGTGTAAGTTAGGTATGCCATAGTGCTGTAAATATCTAGTAAATTAGATTTAAGCTAGAATTAAGTTAGCTATCGTTAGTATGAGCTTATTATTCTCTCTCCCTCTTAGCTGCTTAAGCCGCAAGGCAGCAGTTCGATTGTATGCCACTCAGTTAATAAATTCCCGCCTCCTCAGGGTTACTGCGGAGGGGATACTAAAAAAAAACGCATGCGTGGCGGGAATCGTGCGAACCTCGGCAAATCCGGATGAGCGAGCGCGCTCGTGTCCTCAAGGCCGCACCGCGCCCACCAGCTGTTAGCGCGCGGTGACATCAGATCTAGAGTAAACGCGGGCGCCTTCGGAGACCTCGCTTGCTGCTGTTTAAACGAGAGCGTTTGGGCTGCGGGGGGCGAATTGTGAAACGGGACCCTTGAGGTGTGTGGAAAGAAGTTGCGCGCGAGTGAAAGAAACAACTGAAAGAAAATTACCCAGTGATTAGAGTCCCAAAACGACCTAATTTAAATGTTACTGGCATCAGTGGGAGGAAAGAGACAATTGTACCAGAAAGACGTGCCGACGTTTAGGAATTAGTTAATATAGTTTTTTTATGATGACGTATTACATTGTAAAACTTGCGTTATTTTTTTACCTCTGTTGATTAAATTTCGTTAGATGTATTGGTTCACAGACTTTTCAACACGTCTTTGTTTCTTGTTCTGAAGAGGTGATTAAACAAAGCAGTAATACTCTTGAATGGAATGATGAATGCCTTTTCGATTTTCATAAAGTGAGTTAAATTCAGAGAGTAAAGGTAGAATTAAACAGTATTTCAAGTAAAGATGCCTATCGAGAGTAGAGATTGGTGTGTTTTTCATGTTGATTTAGGAGAAAATGTTTCAAAAACGAGACAAAATTTGAATCGGATTTCTAGTGAAGCGAAAGTAACACTACGCAAATGAACATTAAAAATAATATTCCTCTGCATTTGAGGGAAGTGAAAGGAAGTTCTATGTCACTTGCTGATATCGATAGCTGGAATATCTGTGAAAGTGGTGTATTACAAGCCCAATATTTCCGTTTACCTTCCATTTTACATTTCTTGAGACCGTTGCCATAAGAATCAGACGCAACGAATAAAGATGGCAAACAACAAGCAATGTTGTTCATTGTACATTAACACCCGTAATATACCATGACTTGGGAATTTTCGAGATGGACACAACTACGTCTTAAATCATAGTGATCGCACATTTAGTTGCTACTCATTGTTCTTAGACCTACGTTCTTCCGCTGTGCCCGAGGCGCAGGATGATGTAAACGTCGTTGAGCAGATTTCAGATGGCTGCGAAATTGCGACCTGCAGTCTATTGTTTGCCCCCTGCCAACACGTTACGTGGCTTTCACATTCCCTCGGCTGTTGCGTAACTCCGTCCGACTTTTCTTGCCGGGAGTGTTCAGATAACAGTGGAACATGGGCATTGATCGAAATTTTCTCAACCTGTGTTTCCAAGAGAAAATCGTTTGTTGTTTACGAACAAGAGGGATCTTGAGGTTTCCTCTCCCTCCCTCCCCCACAAAAAGGTCTAGGTATGCCCAAGCAATAGAGTGTGATGTGAAACAATTGTCGTTCTGGTTTTGAGGTAGGCACGTGTACAAGGAACCAATTGCCCCGCGAAAATTGAAATGCCTCGATGTCTTCCAAATGTCAATCTAATGCTCGTTCGTGTTTTAATGGGGCCGCAGAGGAACGTGTGTTTCCTCTATGGCAGAACCATTGAGCTTGAGCCAGCGCCTGTGTTGTCCTCGGGACTGCTGCCTTTGAGGAAGATGTACATTTTTTCGTCCGAAAAGACAGCCCCCAATGACTAAGTAATTATCACCCCGAAAACATTCTTCACGTTTCTCTCCTGTTTAAAGATTGATTCAATGATTATTTTGTGTCTCCATGTGCATCGACTGCTACGTTCATTAATCTCGTAACTCCTGTGTATGTTTCTATCACGGGAGGTGTGTGGGGGAGATGTTCTTCCCCATCTGAAAGGGATCTGACGCCGACCTACGCGTTGGCTTGCGGGATTTTCATTGATTGATTTTTTCGTGTTTCCGGGCGCGTCTACTGCTTAGGTCATTAGTCCCGTTAGTGTAGTGCATGTTTTTCTTCTCGGGAGATGGCGGTGATCTTCCCCCGCCGGATGGCGAGATCCGGCGCCGACCTACCGTCGGCTTGTGGGGTTTCCCCCCAACCAGGACTCTCCCACCAGCGGGGCACCGCCCCAGCCGGGACAAGGTCTAAGCTCACGACCGATCTCCCGGAATATGTGGTTGTGTAGTGCATGTTAGTGTAAGTGTGTGTGTAAGGGGAGAGGATAGGACAAGGAAGAGGAAGGACAGATCGCGCGCGGTCCGTGGCCTGTTTGGTAGGGTACTGCTCCGGCATTCGCCTGGTGGGGATTTTCATCATCCAGCTATCTCCCTCTAGGACCGCCCCTGCCGAGACGGGTTCTAAGTTCTCAACTAGCCTCCCACAAAGGGTGTGTCTAAGTAAGGGGTGAGGATAGGACAAGGAAGAGGAAAGAAAGATCGCACGCGCGGCCCGTGACCCACTTGATACAGTAGCGTCATTGGCTGATTACCTATCAGATGAGACCATAAGATCGAAACTCTTTCCCTTAGAGGGTATTGTTTTACTAACTTTCACTGCTGTCACCCATCCAGGAGTCAATTACAGTACTATGGCTTGATTGGCGTAAGCCAAGGTAGGGAATTCCTCAGATGTGAAGGAATGAGTGCACTTGCAGAGATAAACAGTAAAGGCAGATCCAAGTGACCCACATTGTGTGGAGGATCAGCGGGGATTCGCGAATACAGGGATCGGTTTCGCCTTCTGATTGGCTCTTCGGATGCGGACACACCACATGAATGACGTTTTTCTCACTTTACGTGTGTTAGCGTCGCTGAAGACTACAACTGCTTTACCACTTGCTGCCGTTAAGTCGTACTCTTGCATTATTCCACCGCATGTGAGTTATTTCCAAACACGGCTTACGCCAGTCCAGCCTTAGTGATGTAGTTCGCCTACTTTCTTACGCTCTTTGGCATCTGTACTAACTGAACTGGTAGCAAAGCAATTGGAAGACTCAATGAATTTCAATGCTAATCTTGTGGCAGGTTTAGAGAAAAAACTGGCTGAACGTGACCGTGAGATTTCAAATCTCAAATCTCAGTTAGAAGAAAAGACAGACCAGCTCGAGATGTACTCACGCCGAAACTGCTTGCGGATATTCGGCGTGAAAGAAAATGATAATGAAGACACCGACAAGCTGGTCATCGAAGAAGTCGCCAAAAAGATAAGTGTAAACTTAACCTCGCAAGATATCGATAGGAGCCATCGGATAGGTCGTCAAGTACCCGGAAAAAACAGGCCAATTATAGTCAAATTTATTAGTTACAGGAAACGGAGTGAAATGTTTCGCTCGAAACGGCTGCTGAAGCATTCTGGTATCACGATTCGTGAGGATCTCACGAAATCGCGCCTGGTTTTGCTACAAGCTGCCATCGACCGCTTTGGCCTTAAGAACGTGTGGACAGAAGACGGCACCATCGTCATCAAACGTGGTAATAGTCGTGCCCGGGTGCAAACCAGGGACCAGCTGGAGGCAGTTCAAGCTTAGCGTAGGAGCGCCCCCACCCATCCACCTCCCCACTCCACACCCCTCTTTCACAACCACTTTCGGATATTTCCGAGAATTCTCCCTCCTTTCTTCTTCTGCGAACGCCTTCAAACCCTCAGTTAATGCTTCCTACTCTCTTTCCCTCACATCCTGTAAATCCTTTACCTGTGGGTGACCGGAACCTTTCCCCGACGGTACAAGCGTCTGATGCTAGAAATAAGCCTAATCCTCGCTCCTTCTGTCTGCACGTTGCACACTTAAATGCTCAGTCTCTGCCCTGCCATTTCGATGAAGTAACGGAAATATTATCTAAACACCGTTTTCATGCGCTTCTCTTAAGCGAAACCTGGTTGAAAAATTCTCTCAATTCCACGCTAGTAGCAATTCCAGGGTACCGCTTGATAAGAGCCGATCGAAAAGCCAGTGTCGCCGCACATGGTGGAGGTGTCGGTATATACATTCGAGACGATCTTAGACATAAACTTATACTCTCTTCAACAAATACGGATTGCCAACGAAGTGAATATCTTTTTATCGAAGTCGGACTTTTAGGGAAAAAATGCATCTTGGCTGTCATATATTTACCGCCTAAGTCAGGCAGCATAGATATGTTGGACGAAACCTTTGCATCTGTGATCCATTCTTATGAACATATTATTGTAATGGGTGACTTTAATCATAACTTATTAAAAGCCTCTCCTTCTGCAGAGCAGTTTACGCGCTTTTTCCACAGCATGTGCCTCGAAATTTTACCCCTAGCACCTACACACCACTCAAAGAGCACAGAAACTTGGATCGATCATATAATAGTGTCTAATAAAAACAAAGTTCGAAATCACGGTCAATTTTCAGTTCCCGGGATTTCAAAACACGATCTAATTTATCTCGTTTACAATCTGAAGTGTCCTAAATACACACCGCACTTAATCAAATACCGGGATTTTTCAAAATTCGATAAACAAGCATTTAATGCAGATGGATTGACACTTCCATGGCACCTTGTCCACGAAGAAGAATCGCTGGAAGCTAAAGTGGCGATTTTCACTAACTTAATAATACAACTCTATGACCGGCACGCGCCTTTAAAAATATCACGCGTAACTCGTCCTCCTGCACCATGGTTAACTGATGAAATTCGGAATTTAATGAAAGATCGAGATGCAGTGCATGCTATTTTCCGGAAAACTAAATGCGAACTATTTAAAAAACAGTACAAAATGCTCAGAAATTTAGTTACGCAGAAATGCCGCAATGCTAAAATAAAATATTACCACACCACCTTCGGCAGAATCCGCGACTCGAAAACGATTTGGAAAAATTTGAAAAATCTAGGAATAGGTAAAGCTCCTCCCCAAATTGAAACGAATATTCCCCTAGAATCTCTAAATCATAATTTTGTAAGTAACGTTCCTTCATTTGACTGTAACTTGAAGAATCAATCCCTCGCGCTTCTCCAAAACTCAGAAACAAAATTCAACGACGAATTTTTCTTTTCATCCGTGGAACATGAGGATATAATAAAAATAGTTCAAAGTCTCAAATCTAATGCTTCAGGTACCGATGATATAAATGCCAAACTGCTAAAAAATAGCCTAGATGTGACCTATCCAGTCATTACCGAAATAGTAAATTTCTCTCTAATGAGCGGACAATATCCTTTATCTTGGAAAAGTGCGCTCGTGCATCCTATTCCCAAGACAGCATCAACCAGAAACCCTATTGAATACCGCCCAATTAGCATCCTCCCGACTATTTCTAAAGTACTCGAAAAAGTCGTCCGTAAGCAAACTGAACTGTATCTCCAAAACCAATCACTTTTAAACGATCAGCAATCAGGTTTCCGTTCCGGCAGGAATACTGGTACTGCGCTACTGAATGTTATTGAAGATGCGAGAACAGCTATAGATCACAGTAATATAACTATATTAATTCTTCTGGATTTCAGCAAAGCGTTCAACTCAGTAGATCACGACATCTTACTCGCAAAACTAAAAATCATGGGATTTGCACAGCCTACGCGTACATGGTTTCTTAACTATTTAACTTCCAGAACCCAAAGAGTGGTGTCCGGTAGTCGCAGCTCAAGGGCCTTAAAACTTAACCGCGGAGTTTCCCAAGGCACTGTATTAGGACCACTAGTATTCTTAATGTATGTAAACGATGTGGGAAATGCACTTAAATATTGCAGTCATCAAATGTATGCGGATGATCTTCAGATATATCTAAGTGGTCACCCGTCTGAACTCTTTTCACTCGCACATAAAATTAACGAAGACTTGATAACCTTAAACAAATGGGCAGCGTTATTAGGCCTACAATTAAACCCAAATAAATCACAGTGCATGATTATCAGTTCAAAAAGCTTTGTGAATAAAATATCCTCTTCTACTCTGCCTAAAATTTATATAAATGACATCGTTCTACCTTGGTGTTCCGAAGTCAAGAACCTAGGAGTGTTTATGGACAACACCCTCAGCTGGAACTCGCAAGTAGATTCAACCTGCCGTAAAGTTTTTGCCTCAATGCATTCGCTGAAACGCCTGCGAACGCTATTACCAATTAGTACACGTGAGACACTCATTAAATCACTTATTATGCCTCATTTTGACTATTGCGACTTTCTTCTGACAAACATGTCATCTAAATTACAACGTAAACTTCAAGTAGCACAGAACGCATGCGTACGGTTTATTTTTGATCTAAGAAAATACGACCATGTATCGCACTTTTTTGACTCACTTCATATGCTTACTCTAGACAAAAGACGGTTACTTCACTCTCTACTTCTTCTCTATAAAATTTTACACGGTTCTCATGTAACACGTCTAATAAGTAATTTCAATCCTCTGAAATTAAACCGAGCTCGTAGTTCAGCTCTGCTCTGTGTACCACGTCACAGCACGACTTCTTTCAGTAAATCTTTCACCATTACAGCTATCCGAGCCTGGAATAAACTACCAGCGAGTCTAAAACATTCGAAAACTTTCCGTAAATTCAAAAACGAATTAAATACTTGGGTAAGGTATAACGATATATAGAATGGCATTAATGTCCTCTTCATCCTCCAAACTTTTCCCACTACCAAGCACCCGGTCACCGCCCCCCTAAACGCCGCACTTTCCTCACTCTTTAAATCCAAAATTCCACCCCATACCTCACAACTCTATTCTCATTTTTCACTCCCTCTCACTCCATCTAAATTATTAACAACCACATTTTCTGTGTATCCTAATAAAATTGTTCAAATAAAATATTTAAAAGAGATTAGCCACGCTCCAAATAAATGCTAAAATACTTACAGCTATTTTGTACTGTCATCATTGTCATATCTACAATATATTGGCCTTAATAATAGTTACAACTGATGTTTATATCCTATTGTACTTTTACATTGTTTCTTAATACTGTCAATATAATATTTTAAATTACTGGTACTATTAACTTAGATCCTATTGTGCTTCTCTGCTGTTATAAATGTTTGTATATTTATGTAAAGTGCTAATGTATACCAAACGTTACATTTCTGTACCGCTTCTGGAAAAAATTTACTTTTCCACCTACTTCTTCCTCCTTTTCTTCGCTTTTTCTTCCTTCCCTTTCCTTCACAGTCTTCCCCATTTATGTCTTTACGACCCTTTCCCTTAAACGCCTCATCTCTTCACCTTCACTACTATCCATACTATATTCTTCAATATTAATGTTCGGCCATAAGCCGCCATCCTAATTGAGGTTTTTCTGGGTTTACTCAATTGCTTAAGGCGTACGCCGGGATGGCCCCTTGCTTTGCACTCCCAGTCATAAATGTACAGTTTGGCCCCCCTTTAATCTCTCTCCTTTCTTCTTTCTCATTCGTATTTTCTACTTCATTTTCATTTATGATTCCCATCTCTCATTTTTGTCTTCTCTTCCATTTCTATACCATAATGCTGTTCGGCCCTAAGCCGCCATCCTGATTGAGGTTTTCTGGGTTTACTCAATCGCTTAAGGCGTATGCCGGGATGGTCCCTAGTTTTGCACTCCCAGACGTAAATGTACAGATTTCCCTCCCCTCTTATATGTTACTACTCTGTATCAATGTAGACTCAGTGGTTAGGCGGAAGAGCAGGCCCTATGGCCTGAGCCTCGCCATTAATAAAAGACATTATTATTATTATTATTATTATTATTATT